>JAWCTZ010000304.1:0-48942 GCA_036850595.1 Rhyacichthys aspro | reverse complement strand
GCTTTAACTTTACAAATATCTCTGAACCTTCCTTTTATTAAATTGAATCTGACTTTTAAGTGACTTTAAGACAGAGAAGATGTCTGTAATGGGAAATGACATCTCTTTTTGGTGATATTTTAGAACATTATTCTCCAAATACAGTGAAGTTTACAAATAAAACTTTTGGTGTCTTGCCTGACCTTTTTTTTTTTTTAAATCCACATTTCTGACCAGGCGTACATTCAATTCAAGACCAGGCTCGGGTCTAAGCTGCATTATTCAGACAGCTGTAGGTAATATGGTTCTGCAGTCACCAAAAGAAACACAGAACTCTGCGAGAAACACCAGCGAAGGTTGCTAATGTATAATTTAATCTTATATTGAACTTATTTTAGGTTGATGTAGAAAGTGTAAATATAAATGATCACGAAGCTCTTCTGGTTTAACAAATGAAAGTGTCTCTTACAGATGACATTTAAACCAAGTGACTAGCGAGAACTGCACCGACCCGACAGAGACGGAAGAACCAGACCTTTTCATTCATTTTAAGGAGTTAGCAAAGTAAAACTGCAAAAATAAAAAGTCTAGACGACAAAAACTGACTCGTTGTTGAGAGAACAACACAATGCAACAGTAAAAAAAAAGAAAACAAACAGATACATAGCATAGAAATGTATGATATGCATGATAGCTATGATATAGGCTAATTACTGTTATTACGATGGTTACTATGGTTACCACATCACACAGGTAAAAGAGCAGCTAACTGCCCTGAAACAAAACAACACAAAACAAAACAAAGCTTAAATATTGAGGCAGTCTCTGATCCTCTAACACAAAAACCATATTGTTTTTGTACAATTTTCTATGGCTAATCTAATGGTATTTTCCATTGTAATGCATTTCCTCGTTAATGCGGTTCATTGAGCAGGTGTAATGTGTTTTTATTCTTCATTCAAGTCTGTTGTGTTTTGGTCGTCTCCTTCACTTTAATGATTCAGCTTCTATTCGAGATGAATCGGTGAGGTAAACGAATATTAAACGTATTGGAAGTAGTTAGAGGCGATTGTTGGGCAACGGAATACTACTGAGGCCTTTGTGGCTTTTTGTGAGTGTTTATACATTTCTCTGATAAAAAACTGAAAGTAGAGCTGCTGCAGTCAAGAAGCTTTTAGCCAACAGCTGGTTCAAACCAAGGACTCCAGCGACTGATGGAAGAAAAGAGTCTGGGGAAAGTCATTTGGTGAATTAATAAAGTACAAACAAACCAAATTGATGCAAACAGATTTAATTTAACAACATTATCCACTTTAGGTGTGAAAATATCCTTAGAAAACATGATAACATTAATGTGAAACCGTTAAAACTAGAACAACAATAAAAAGTAACCTACATGTGTTAAACTGAAGTGAATACACATAGCTTTGACCAGTGTGTTCTTTTTTGTTTAACAGACTAAAAACTTTACAAAGTCTTAAATTTTCCAATTCCTTGAAGCAGAAAGAGAGACGACAGCTTGAAACTTGAGTCAAGCTGTGTTCTTTTCACCATCATTTTCATTTAAACTCATTTCTCGACCTGTTTTCTCTGTTGGTTTTTGAGGTTGAACCTTCATTTTTAAAGCGCCGCTCCGTAAATAACCGTCTTGAACTCCAGATGCGGTCTTTGCGTTGTTGATGATCAATCTCATCTCAGCTCCCCGTCGCGTTGTGTTTATTCATCACATTGTCGAACCCTCGTCTCTCTCCGGGCTCTTCCCTCGGGTGCGTCTAATTAAACCCACAGCAGTAGTTTGGATCAGACTGAGAGCCTCTGCGTTTGTCAGGTTCAGCCTCAGACTCCGGGCGTTAAAGCTTAGCCTCCAGCGATAGCTCCGGGAGTCTGGTTCTGATGAGCTTTGTCTAATTACCTCTGGGCTGCTGTTTTGCTGTTTGCCTGCCCCTGCCCCGCTGCTTTTCCATTAAAACTGCTCATAGTAGGATTCGAAATATGTAAAAGAAATAAACAAAACACTGGAGTGTCAGGAGAATAACATCAGCGTGGTTTTCTCTCATTAAGTTTAGTCCGAGAGAGAACATTAATCAGGTCACAAAAAAAAATCCTTTTAACCAATAAAAAATAGTTTAAATTGTGCATTGCTTCTGCATCAAAACAAGACTAGACGAGAGCAACAGCTGGAAACATTTGGAGAAAGATGAGTTATGGAAAAATAAAAGGACCTTTTTACTATAAAATTGGAAAATATGAGTCGAATGGACAGTCTTTCTCTGTGATTGATTATTTTATCAAAGAGGGAGGCTCTAACTTTGTTCCTTGTCAATCACCTTATGGCACTTTTTAAAAACATTTCACACTATATTCACTTGTGTTTATTCACTGTTTGATGAAAAACTACAGCAGCTAAATTAAAGCCAATATTAAAAAACAAACAGCATCTCAAAATTCACTCCTTAGCTTTAATTTAGCTGCTGTAGTTTTTATAGACGTCATTTATACATTAATTAAATATAAAAATAGAGGAGTGTTTGGTCGACTTTCACTAAATTCCTTGTAAATAGATAAAGAATAGCATTTGCAGAGACAACAAGCATAAACCCGGTAAAAAGTAAAACGGTAAAGTCGGTAAAACTCGTAAAACACAGATTTTGGCCCAAAAAAGTAAGTAAGTAAGTGTGATTTATAAGAATGATCTGTCTTCAAACTGACACACAACACACTGAGAATATTTTTAAAGTCTAATTACGGCGATTAATTGATTACAGCTTTGCAAAACCAGCTGTTGCTTTTATCCCAGCTTTAAACTGTCTGTGTTCTTGAACATTTTGGAGTTTAAGGTGAAAACAATCCTCAGTTCTGACCAGGAAAAGGTACAGGCATTGCTTTATTTCTGAAACTGTCAAACTATGGCTTAGTTTGACATTTGTTTGATTAATATCGACTACATTTATCATTTTATTTCAAAGTAGTTCAGTGCAATGTGTCTTTTTTCTCTTTTTGTCTCCCTGCAAGAGTTTCAACAACAGCTTCCTTATAATTAAGGAGCCATATTCACATTTCTTTTAATATTCTACTTAAAAATATCAAATGTACCTTTCCTAAATGAATAATATCCAGTGTTATCCTGCAGTACAGAGGTGGAAGGAGAGCTCTGGGCAGCGGTTTGTCATCAGAGCTCTTCTGATTAATCACATTATCTTCGTTTATGCTCTGAGTTAAAAGGCTGCAGCTCCCACTCACTTCTTTTAATAAACCTTTTAATAAAATGACTGCTGTCACTTTAATCTGCAGCCAACTAGTCTGTTAAAGATACCTTTAGTTTTACTTTTCAACAGTTCGTCAGGGCTTTGTCTGCAATTTTTGACTTTAGTCTTGATTTATTCCTTTCTAAGTCCTGTTTATTCCATCTTTGTCGTCTTTTTGTCCTTGTCTCAGACTCACTCTCCTCGAACAGCAGCAGTAACCTTTCCTGCTTCTTTTAATTTAATAAAAGGTCAAACTGGACCAATTTTCCACCACAAAATACTAATACGTTACATTAAATCGAACTTTAGCACTTACCTCAAACTTTTATCTTTGGAGTTTACCGTTAAATGTTTAATTTGCTGCTGTTTCTGTATTTTTTATCTTTTTTGAGCTGTTTTCTCTGTAAAATAAGACGTATTTCCAACAGAATAACCCATTTCCTTGGTTTATTTCCTTGTTCCTTCGTTGTTGACATCAGTGTCGACCAATGGGAGCGCTCCTTTTACCTGAAGTGAGCTGTGATTGGACAAAATCCTGCTAAAATCTATTAAAATCCTTAATTATAAAGACTAGATCACGTCTTACGGTCTCATTTTTTCAGATGATTCCTGTTACAATAAACTTTAGGTGATTCAACTAAATGCAACAGGAAAAAAAAATCAAGTGATGGTCTTTTAGATGTAACTAAGACCTGAGTATTAAGCTAGACTTGATTTTTGTGATCATTTTGATAAGTTTTACTCATTTTCTTGTGATTTCCTTCCATTAAATGCTCACTGTTAGTCAGACTCCAAAGTGTCGCACCACAGTCGCCTGGAGCTTTCCCATTTGAACATTTGATTCAGACAAAATGACAAAGTCCAAATGTCCAGACTGTGTTTAGTAGTTGTCTGATTTTGATTTAGTTTGGTTGGAGTCTAGGTTTAGTCCGGTTTTATTCCAGATTACTCCTGACTTTCATTTAATCCTACTTTACTCCTGGGTTTAGTTTTGCCCTGAAGCTCCCCTAACCTGGAGTCTGTCCAAATGTGATTCAGGACAGAGTCGGGACAAACGTCTTCTGTCGGACGTGAGCTGGGTCTCAATCCGTAAACAAGCGCAGCGCTCCATCAAACTCTCCAAACGCCGTCTTAATTAATCTTGACCGGGCCGAAAACGTCCATCCATCATCCGTCAGCGCTCCGTCCCGGGTCTGGACTGTCAGCTTTAATTCGGGTTTAAATGAAAACACAGCTGGACAGTTATTTCAGAGATAAATCTACTCGGTAATTGACTGCACCGCTGCAGCAGACGTGAGCTCAGGAACCACTCAGCAACATTAAAGATGTAACTGTCTCCTTCAAAATAAATCACTGACAACATCTGAAAGATCAATATGTTTCTGAGATTTGTGGTTCAAAAGCACTGAGATCATTACTGCACAACAACAAAGATGAACGTTACGAGGATTTATCCAAACACTGCTCTTTCATGTATTTCTAATTTGTTTACATGTGTTACTCTGTTGGACTCTGGAGCGGTGTCCAAACTTAATCAGAGTGAGCCGTAAACATGGAGCAATAATCTGACACTAACTCACATTATCCAGGTGTTAGTGCAGTTATCCAGGTGTCTTTGATCAGACTCCAGTGTGACACACGTTTTCATACTTTATTAAACTATATTTTGTAGTTCTGTCGCGTTAAACACTAGTCTCCTCTCATTTTTCTGTTTCCTTATTACATTTGCTGAATTAAAACAGTTGTTAAATGTTCATAATGTGGATTTAAAGGTGATTGTTGGGCCGTAAAAACGTGTGTGGATCTAAACTAAACTAAAGTCCATAGATCAGAGGAGTCCAGACTTTAGTAACGAGAGGAAAATGACCAAGAGCTGACATCTTTTCTGATTTTAATCTCATCCACAAGTTTAGTTTCAGTTGGTTTAGAACAGGTTTAAGTTGGATTTTAAAGGGTTTACCAGATCTGAACAGGTTTTAGTCAGATTTTAACATGTTTTTACCTGGTTTCGAACAGGTTTTAGTTGGATTTGAGCAGGTTTAAGTTGGTTTCAAACAGGTTTTAGCCAGATTTATATAAGTTTTATTTGGATTTGAACAGGTTTTAGTTGGTTTTGAACAGGTTTTAGCCAGATTTCAACAGGTTTTAGTCAGATTTGAACAAGTTTTAGCTGGATTCAAACAGGATTTAGCTAGATTTGAACAGGTTTTTGGTTTCAAACACTTTGTACACGTTTTAGTCAGATTTATACAAGTTTTAGTTGGATTTGAACAGGTTTTAGTCAGATTTGAACACATTTTAGTTGGATTTGAACAGGTTTTAGTTGGTTTTGAACAGGTTTTAGCCAGATTTGAACAAGTTTTAGCTGGATTCGAACAGGATTTAGCTAGATTTGAACAGGTTTAACTTGGTTTCAAACAGGTTTTAGCCAGATTCAACACGTTTTAGTCAGATTTATACAAGTTTTAGTTGTATTTGAACAGGTTTTAGCTGGTTTTGAACAGGTTTTAGTTGTATTTGAACAGGTTTTAGTTGTATTTGAACAGGTTTTAGTCAGATTTGAACAAGTTTTAGCTGGATTCAAACAGGTTTTAGCTGGATTTGAGCAGGTTTTACCCAGATTTCAGTAGGTTTTTGCTGGATTTAAACAGGTTAAACACTAGTCTCCTCTCATTTTCTGTTTCTTTATTACATTTGCTGAATTAAACCAGTTGTTAAACGGTGCATAATGTGGATTTAAAGCTGATTGTTGCCATAAAAAATAATAACCAGTCTGTTGTGGCTTTGTGTGTTTATATAATTTCTCTCTGAAGCAGCTGAAGTGAACACAAACACAGTCCAGAGCCAACACATGCTGCTGCTGTATAATTCAAGTCTTTTGGTGTGTTTGTTAATAAGAGAAAAGAAAGAAAGAAAAATCTATTATGGCTCCACAAGGTTTGGACCCAAAAAGTAAACTTCAGAGCGTCGGATTGAACCTAAAGGAGCAGGAAAGAAGCGTCTTTACAGGACCCAGACTCCGAGAGAAACGAGGGAAACACACGGAGAAAAACCAGAGGCACGACACTAATCAACCTGAACAAATACACTTTCACAGAATCTTTGGTCTGGTCCGTGGTTTGGATGGCGCTACAGTTCCTGGTACGGTTCAAAGTCTCACCAAAAGGTTTAATTCATCTGATTAAATACTCGCGGTCAGTGTCTTTTTCTTGATTCTTTTCTGCAGCTACAGTGTCTCTGATAATGTCCTGAAAAGTCCTTTAGAAAAACCCGAAACACAGTGAGCTGCTGAGTGTATTCCTCCCACGACCCGAACACCTGCAGGTTAATTGGAGTCTGTAAATGCTGTAGGTGTGTGAACAATTAGCAGGGTCGCTCCAGCCTCCATTCTGCACAGATCTCTACAAAATAATTGGTGTTTGTGTTTCTGGGCATCATTATTAGAGCCAGAGGTCATCTTCCGCCTGAGTTCTGAACCAGGCCTGGTCTCGGTTCAGGGAGGACACGGATCACCGAAGCAAACCTCGGAAAAAGAACATTCACGATAATAATAGTGTGACTGATCGGTTTATAAAATGAAAACACGACAAAATAATCACTAAACTTTGAAGATAAATCCACGGTGTATGCCTCATGTGATATTGAAAAGTCAAACCTTTCATCTTTCAGCCCCTTCCTCGTAACGTGGACGTATTTGCCGTTGGTCCTCGTTAAGATCAACCAAAAGGATCCTCCCGACGGCGTTCACATGAAACTAAAACGTATGTGGATCTAAACCAACCTAAAGTCCACGTAGACCAGAGGAGATGCACAAGTAACGAGAGGAAAATGTCCAGGAGCTGAAATCTCTTCTTCTCATCCACAATGTTTCAGTTGGTTTAGAACAGGTTTTAGCTGGACTAGAACAGGTTTCATTTGGATTAGAACAGGTTTTAGTTGGATTTAAATAGTTTTTAGTCATATTTGAACAGGTTTTAGCTGGATCAGAACTGGTTTTAGTTGGATTAGAACAGGTTTTAATTGGATTTAAATAGTTTTTAGTCAGATTTGAACAGGTTTTAGATGGATTTCAACAGGTTTTAGTCAGATTTGAACAGGTTTTAGTCAGATTTGAACAGGTTTCAGTCGGATTTGAACAGGTTTTAGATGGATTTGAACAGGTTTTAGTCATATTTGAACAAGTTTTAGATGGATTTCAACAGGTTTTAGATGGATTTCAACAGGTTTCTGGCAGATTTGAACAGGTTTCTGTCGGATTTGAACAGGTTTTAGATGGATTTGAACAGGTTTAGTCGGATTTGAACAGGTTTTAGATGGATTTGAACAGGTTTTAGTCAGATTTGAACAGGTTTTAGTCAGATTTGAACAGGTTTTAGTCAGATTTGAACAGGTTTCAGTCGGATTTGAACAAGTTTTAGTCATATTTGAACAAGTTTTAGATGGATTTCAACAGGTTTTACTCAGATTTGAACAGTTTTTCAGGATTTCAACTGGTTTTAGTTTGATTCAAACAGGTTTTAGTCAGATTTCAACAAGTTTTAGTTTATTTGAACCAGTTTTAGTTGGATTTTAAACAGGTTTTAGATGGATTTGAACAGGTTTTAGTTCATAAGAGAATGGCATAAAAAGTAAAATGTCTCAAACCTCGTATGTAGAACATTCCACTCATTCGTCCTCAGGTCTGTTAGTTATAATATAGTTTTAAACACACATAAACTGGAGAAGCTCGAGTGCAGCTTTCATTTCAAGTTTAGAAAGTAATTATTGTTCTTCTTCATCTCTGACTCTATTATGGGACACTGAGCCTCTCCAGTGAAGCAGGAAATAAAGCTGATCCCAGAACTGTCCACAACAGCTTTGAGTAATTAAAAAGAGCAGAAAACCAAGTGGGAACAAAAAAACAAAACAAAACTGATCACAATTTGCTGTGCTGCCATTTTTTTGGTTGGTTTTAGACAGATTTGAACAGGTTTTAATTGGATTTGAACAGGTTTAAGTCGGATTTGAACAGGTTTTAGTTGGATTTGAACAGGTTTAAGTCGGATTTGAACAAGTTTAGTCAGATTTTTACAGGTTTTAGTTGGATTTCAGCAGGTTTTAGTTGGATTTCAAGAGGATTTATTTGGATTTGAATAGGTTTTTGTTGGATTTGAACAGGTTTTAGTTGGATTTGAACAGGTTTAAGTCAGATTTGAACAAGTTTAAGTCAGATTTGAACAGGTTTTAGTGGGATTTGAACAGGTTTTAGTGGGATTTGAACAGGTTTCAGTCAGATTTGAACAAGTTTAAGTCCGATTTGAACAGGTTTAGTCAGATTTTAACAGGTTTTAGTTGGATTTCAATATGATTTATTTGGATTTCAATAGGATTTATTTGGATTTTAATAGGTTTTTGTTGGATTTGAATAGGTTTTAGTTGGATTTAAACAGGTTTTAGTTGGATTTGAACAGGTTCAAGTCGGATTTGAACAAGTTTAATTCAGATTTGAACAGGTTTCAGTCAGATTTGAACAGGTTTCAGTCAGATTTGAACAGGTTTAAGTCAGATTTAAACAGGTTTAAGTCAGATTTGAACAGGTTTTGTCAGATTTGAACAGGTTTTAGTTGGATTTGAACATGTTTTGTCAGATTTGAACAGGTTTCAGTCAGATTTGAACAGGTTTCAGTCAGATTTGAACAGGTTTCAGTCGGATTTGAACAGGTTTCAGTCGGATTTGAACAGGTTTAAGTCAGATTTGAACACGTTTTAGATGGATTTCAACAGGTTTTAGACAGATTTGAACAGGTTTAAGTGGGATTTGAACAGGTTTAAGTGGGATTTGAACAGGTTTCAGTCAGATTTGAACAAGTTTAATTCAGATTTGAACAGGTTTCAGTCAGATTTGAACAGGTTTTAGTCAGATTTAAACAGGTTTCAGTCAGATTTGAACAGGTTTCAGTCAGATTTAAACAGGTTTCAGTCAGATTTGAACAGGTTTCAGTCAGATTTAAACAGGTTTCAGTCAGATTTGAACAAGTTTAATTCAGATTTAAACAGGTTTCAGTCGGATTTGAACAAGTTTAATTCAGATTTAAACAGGTTTCAGTCGGATTTGAACAAGTTTAATTCAGATTTAAACAGGTTTCAGTCGGATTTGAACAAGTTTAATTCAGATTTAAACAGGTTTCAGTCAGATTTGAACAAGTTTAATTCAGATTTAAACAGGTTTCAGTCGGATTTGAACAAGTTTAATTCAGATTTGAACAGCTTTCAGTCGTATTTGAACAAGTTTTAGTTGCATTTGAAGAAAAAAGAGCAGTAAACCAAGTTGGAACAAACAAAAACTGACCACCATTTAAGAGCAGCCATCTTGTTTCTTGTCCCTCCAGATGCATCTCGACCACTGTGTGATTTAATAAAACAACAACAACAACAACAATAATCTCACAGAAAGGAGCGTCCCGAGAACCTGACTCACCAAACATTTGATCAAAGCTGGAACGTGAAGGAATGATATTTTATTCATCCGGAGCAGCTTTGATGTCAGCGGCGATCGTTCCAGCAGCGCCAACACAAAATGAGGAATTACACTTAGCTTCCTCCGTGTAATACCTTCTGTTGGAGCCGAACGCCTTTCATCTTTCCTTCAAAAAACCGACGGAGCTATTGTAAATGTGTCTTTTTGAAGCATTAGCTCTGGCAGATTGAATTAATACAGATGCATCACCTTAAATAACCAGCTCTGTGGCCTCATGGTAAGGGTTTCATGTAAAACAGCACATTTTAAAGAGTAAAACGTTCAACTAAAAAAATATTAGAACAGCATCGGTTCTCAGGCAGTTCTCAGGTGTTATATTTGACAAAAATGTTAAAAATCTAAATCCCATCAAATTCATTCCTCATTGATGAAAATAATCCAAGGGTTGACTTAGTTGGACTTAAGCAGGTTTTAGATGGATTTGAATTGGTTTTAGTTGGGTTTGAACAGGTTTTTACTGAGAATTAAAAAGGTTTTGATCAGATTTGGACAAGTTTAAGTCAGATTTTAACAGGTTTTAGTTGGACTTCAGCAGGTTTTAGATGGATTTGAATAGGTTTTAGTTGGGTTTGAACAGGTTTTAGACAGATTTAAAAAGGTTTCAGTCAGATTTGAACATGTTTTAGTTGGATTCAAACAGGTTTTACTCAGATTTGAACAGATTTCAGTCAGATTTTAACAGGTTTTAGTTGGACTTCAGCAGGTTTTAGATGGATTTGAACAGGTTTCAGACAGATTCAAAAAGGTTTCAGTCAGATTTGAACAGGTTTTAGTTGGATTTCAATAGGTTTTAGTCAGATTTGAACAGGTTTTAGTTGGATTTCAATAGGTTTTAGTTGAATTTGAACAGGTTTAAGTCTGATTCAAACAGGTTTTAGTTGGACTTCAGCAGGTTTTAGATGGATTTGAATAGGTTTTAGTTAGGTTTGAACGGGTTTTAGACAGATTCAAAAAGGTTTCAGTCAGATTTGAACAGGTTTTAGTTGGATTTGAAGATGTTTTACTTGAATTTGAACAGGTTTTTACTGAGAATTAAAAAGGTTTTGATCAGATTTGAACAAGTTTAAGTCAGATTTTAACAGGTTTTAGTTGGACTTCAGCAGGTTTTAGTTGGATTTGAATAGGTTTTAGTTGAATTTGAACAGGTTTAAGTCTGATTCAAACAGGTTTTACTCAGATTTGAACAGGTTTCAGTCAGGTTTGAACAGGTTTTAGTTGGACTTCAGCAGGTTTTAGATGGATTTGAACGGGTTTTAGACAGATTTAAAAAGCTTTAAGTCAGATTTGAACAGGTTTTAGTTGGATTTTAATAGGTTTTACTTGGATTTGAACAGGTTTTAGTGGGATTTAAAAAGGTATTGATCAGATTTGAACAAGTTTAAGTCAGATTTGAACAGGTTTTGATTGGATTTGAAGATGTTTTAGTGAGATTTAAAAAGATTTCAGTCACATTTGAACAGGTTTTGATTGGATTTGAACAGGTTTCTGTCAGATTTGAACAGGTTTTGATTGGATTTGAACATGTTTTAGTCAGATTTGAACATGTTTTAGTCAAATTTGAACATGTTTTAGCCAGATTTGAACAGCTTTTGATTGGATTTGAAGATGTTTTAGATGGATTTGAACAGGTTTCAGTCAGATTTAAACAAGTTTTAATTTGTTTCAAACAGGTTTTAGTCAGATTTGAACAGGTTTTAGTCAGATTTGAACAGGTTTTAGTCAGATTTGAGTAACGGCCAGTTAGACAACCTCACAATCCTCACAGAATCGTTAACTCCGGGCCAAAAGTTTACCAGGTTCCATCAGAAGTTCCGTGTGGTATCGGATTATCGATTTTTACGCTGCCTTTGCTCGACTGAACAAATCAATACACATTATCAGTTCATCATGAAACAGAAAAATACATTTACTTCCTTTGAAAAAAATGTCACTGTTTAACGATTGTTGCTAAATCACGATAAAAGTTGAAAGCTTTTACAAAAAAATGAATTTCTTGAGTGTCTCGGAGCCAATAGTCAATACCCATGATGCACTGCGGTTGTTGCTGAATGGCTTTTTTGAGAGATTCTGAGCTGGAAAAGCTGCCTCCAACGGTTCAGACGTCTCAAGAGTCGACAGAAAGTCACAGAGGCTCCTCTAAAAACCTGGGATTCACTCAAAACTATGGAGTTATTCAGGGACTTCTTTTAAAATGAACCAATAGAAGAAAAGAAAGAGTAAAGAAGTGAAGTCTGAGTCAGTGCCTGATTAAAAGTTTGTCAATATTTGTCTATTTCTAGCTCTTTTGTGGATATTTGTCAATCCCAAAAATGTGAAATGTGGAGAATATTAGCATTCATCCAAATAATAATGTTTTTGAAATGACACAGAAACTACAGAACATTGTGAGTCAAAGAGAGAATCATATTTCAACAGTAAAGATTCATAAAATAGTGAAATTCATGGATCTAGTGGTGAAAATCCCTTTTTTTCTACAGTCTGTGAGCACCTACAGTGGCCCTGGAGGGACATTCTCCTGTGTATGTACAAACCAAGTGGAAACAGGTCTGACGATGTGTTCAAATACAAAATCAAAGCAGGAAAAAGCAGGACAAAAAGGTACAATAATGAAAAAAAAACGTTATTATAACAATGCAAATATTAACCCTTTTTTCTCAGGAAATTTCAAGATGGCTGCCAGGTTTCTAGACCAGGGGGATGATGTTAAAGTTAAACATTCATTACATAAGAAATTAATTCAACAAGTGAAATATAAACAACGCACAAGAAGAGTTCAAGCTTTAACTACAAACAGGGCTTTAAGAGGAAATCCAAAAAGATTCTCTCTGTAGAAGCTTCTTGAGCCTGTCTCCATCTTTTACAGACTTTTTTTTTTAAAGGCTGCTAAAATAAAACCAAGAGTGTGAAGAAACGTGAATCAATCCTTAGTTTGTCCCCTTTGAGCTTCTGTAGAAACAGGAAAAGAGAGAAATAGTCGAGGTTTTAAATACACAATGTTAAAATTAGGGGAAAAAACAAATAAACTTGACTGATAGTTTACATTTTGTTGAACTAAACACAATAACAACAGATAAATAAATGTAATAAATGTAAATTCTGGGTGAATCCTTGTTGTATTCATGCAGTAAACTGTTTTCGCTCGGATTGTTTTCATAGTTTTGCCCAAAGTTTGTGGAAACATTATCGTAAAAGTTCTGAATTCAAATGAGTAGCGTTAGGCACCTCGATCTTTTCTCCTGGAAGCTCTTACAAACCAGTCTTTTTCTAATCTGAGCATCACAAGGTCTGACCTCGACTCTCTTAAAAAGTTTGCGCTGGAAATAACTTCTGGAATTGTTTGTAACTCTTTCTGTGGAGCAGCAAGACCACAGCATGTTTTTAAAGCAGGGCAGTATTTTTTTTTCTCTCTATTTTCTTGCAGTGACACACTCTTTAAACTGTGCTGACAATCTGAACTTACTTTAAAACGACCCTGAGAAAGTTCATTCAGGTGTTTTCTGGTCCGTAAAGTCCGTATCCGAAGCAACCCGACACCTGAGGGAGTCGAAGTCAGGTGAAAATGAAAAGGTTTTGGAGGAGTCAAGGCTCCCGGGTCATGAGAGTTTACTGTTGGAGGACACGGACAGACGGAGGGACATCTTTATTCAGCTCCAGCTGCACTCGAACGTCAGTGCAGCTCTGGGGCTTTCTGAGTGGCATCTCTAAAAAGGACAGAGCTGTTAGACTCACTGTGCTCGGGCCGTGTTTAAAAGTACAAAGGAAGAGCTGGTCCCGGGACGCAACGCTGCCCCGGAGCTCCTAATGTGTTTGGACTCAGTGTTGGAGCTGGAGGCCAGTGTAAACAGACTCACTGGGAGAAAATAAACTTAGTTCGGCTCCAGTTCAGACGTAGTAAAGACGATTAGAGCTGGGTGTGATGGGTACGGGACAGGTGGGTAACTCCAGAGAGATGTGGAAGGGGTCTGATGGGTACGGGACAGGTGGGTAACTCCAGAGAGATGTGATGCGAAGTGGAAATTAAGGTCTGATGTACGGGACAGGTGGGTAACTCCAGAGAGATGTGGAGCGGGTCTGATGGGTACGGGACAGGTGGGTAACTCCAGAGAGATGTGGAAGGGGTGTGATGGGTACGGGACAGGTGGGTAACTCCAGAGAGATGTGGAGCGGGTCTGATGGGTACGGGACAGGTGGGTAACTCCAGAGAGATGTGGAGCGGGTCTGATGGGTACGGGACAGGTGGGTAACTCCAGAGAGATGTGGAGCGGGTCTGATGGGTACGGGACAGGTGGGTAACTCCAGAGAGATAATGGAGCAGGTCTGATATGAAAAAAAAAGTTCAAATCTAACTTTTAAAATGTTTAATTTGACTTACAGTGATTCCACATCATATCTGCAGCTACTTCCTGGAACGTCATGTGACAAGCCGGTGTCGACCAATGGGAGCGCTCCATTTTCCAGCATGTTTTCTGTTCCTGAATAGAGGTTCTCATCTATTACAATTCCTTAGAATAAACAGTAGATGGATCAGAAAGACTGTTTTTACACAAATTACTGGTTTTACAATAAACTATTTGGAGTTTAAACCATTTTGAGGCATCATAAGGCTTTTATTGTTGCTTAATGGGAAATGTATTGAGTGCTTTATTCTAAATCAAGGTAATGAAGAACAAAATAGAGATATGATTTTTTCCTGAAGCTGTGCCATGGTTTCTCACAGATACATCCAAATAAACATGCATCTTCTACATAAAATATTGTTGAAAAGTCCCATTTGAGCTTCTTTATTTGGAAGAGGATCCTCATTCAAAACCAGTTGGTGTTTCATTCTTGGAAAAACAAAAAATGCCCCACCTTTACTGTATGCATTACCATTACGTTGATTATTAAACAAGTCTATCTGGCGCTGGTTCAAGTTCCAAACCACGAGGCCAGAGTTCAGTCTGAACAAGAGACTGATCCTGATAAAGAGTTGGTCCTTTTCATTTTGGGCTCAGTTATTACACTCACGCTGTGCCGTTCATTTCTGTGATTGCCTTTATCAGCCAAAGTAGAAGAAATGGAATTAATGGAATTTGACACAGTGTGAGTAGAAACAAGGACCAGAAAGATCAAATCCACTTTAATTCAAATGTGCTTTTTGTTCTCAAGTCTCATGTTTAGCCCAAAAAGTCAGTGAAGTGTTCCTTTACGGACTTTTTGGCTTTAATTTCACGAGGCACTCTTTATTTTCTTCTTGTAAATCTATAAAAAAAGACTTTCCTTCAGTGTAAAAGACAGTTACTGGTGGGACGGGTCAACAATGCTTAGTGATTTTGTGCAGATTTTTCTGGATTAAGTCAGTTGTGAGTCAGGTTTTTGGAGATGTTCTGACCCATTTCCACTTAACTTCAAATTTAAATCCCTGTCTTTCGTCATGCTCCAGTCAAATCTCTATTAAAATAACGATCCAGCTCCTCAAACTCAGACCAGGACACCTTCTTCTCTTCTGTCTTCTTTGTTTCGTCTCTAAGTCTTCAGCAACACAGTAAAAATAGTCAGTTTGAATGGCACTTAACACTTTTTTTTTCACAAAAATGCTCATGTCTTTATTCATTTTCCACATGTATTGACTCTTTGTGTGATTTTCTATCCCTGGCCCTGCTTTTCTATCATTATGTGTGATTATGTGGAGCATTTACAGCAAACAGAAGAATAAAGGAACTCTAAAATGTCACACAAATACATTCACCTGTTCAGCTTCAGTGTGTCCTTTCACAAAGCACTCTCTTTATTCCTTTTGCACGACCAAATAAATCGTTTTTGTGGCATTTTCTCTACACTGTACATTTATTTGTAGAATTAAATCTCCTTTAAAACACAGAGAAAACAAGTCTTATAGATAAAAGCTAACGTCTTTTTGCTCTTTATTCCCTTCTGTACGGCACAGTATTAGCTCAGATGTAGTGTATACTGTGTGGAAGGTGGTTTATTGCTTTGGTACAGATTATTTTCGGTCCATTTGGGATCACGGACACGGAGGAGACTGTGACATCGAGTCCCAGAGCACTTTAGAGATTAGAGAAGTGTACAAACGGGTTTGGCTTTGAACGGGCTGCCCTTCCACTTCCCTTTTGTCCCTTTTCTCACACAACCACCGAGATGTCCTTCAGCCAAAGCAGATGGGAGTATTTTATGTATAAAAAGTATAAAAAGGTAACGTATTTGTACATTTAAACACCAAAAACGCTTTTATTTTAATGTATTTTCCCATTTCTGAGACGTGGAGCTGAGAGCGTGACCGATGAATCACCTTCAGATGCTCAGTCAGAGATGAAGAGAAAGGCGTCAGACTGAGATCTCCGGGTTTAGTTCAAGCTTATACGAGACTAACCGGTCAAGCACAAACAGACAGAGGTCACACAGGAAAAAAAACCAAAGACTGCAGCTGTGTTACTGATAGATTTAGTGGATGAGGAGCTGCTGAGGAGATAAAGGGTGTAAAGTGGGTTCAGTGTCTGTTAGAGATAACACAGAGACAGGCTTGTGTTGGTAATCTGTCTGAGAGTGTGGTAAAAGCAGAGGTGGTGTGAAGAAAATGGCCTCATTAGACTCCTAAAAGGATCTAAAAGGATCTAACAGTCAGAAGTGGAAGCGTTTGACATAAATAACCCTTCAATAGCACATTATTTACAGGTAGCTCTACTTTTGTTACTTTCTTTTCCAGTAATATTTTTTAAAGCGTCTATTTAGAGAAAAAGGAAAACAGAATAATGTGCTCATTATCTGAGAAGGTTTTATAATTACAGTTACACCAGGCCAGCTATTCCTTTTCTATTCTATACAAAGAATTAGTCTGGTCCCAACACTACGGACACTGTGTATTATTCTGACTGTAATCTGTGTGTGATTTGTTTATTTGTTATTTAATATTCAAACTAAATCACAAATATAATATATAAAAGAACAAATAATCCTCGATGTGGATCTTTCTGAAACGTCCTGAGTCTGGAGCCAGGAGCTGTCCCGTGGTTCTGGAGCTGTCCCGTGGTCCTGGAGCTGTCCCGAGGTCCTGGAGCTGTCCCGAGGTCCTGGAGCTGTCCCGTGGTTCCTGGAGCTGTCCCGAGGTCCAGGAGCTGTCCCGAGGTCCTGGAGCTGTCCCGTGGTCCTGGAGCTGTCCCGAGGTCCTGGAGCTGTCCCGAGGTCCTGGAGCTGTCCCGTGGTCCTGGAGCTGTCCGTGGTTCTGGAGCTGTCCCGAGGTCCTGCAGCTGTCCCGTGGTCCTGCAGCTGTCCCGAGGTCCTGGAGCTGTCCCGAGGTCCTGCAGCTGTCCCGTGGTCCTGCAGCTGTCCCGAGGTCCTGCAGCTGTCCCGAGGTCCTGGAGCTGTCCCGAGGTCCTGGAGCTGTCCCGAGGTCCTGGAGCTGTCCCGAGGTCCTGCAGCTGTCCCGAGGTCCTGCAGCTGTCCCGAGGTCCTGGAGCTGTCCCGAGGTCCTGGAGCTGTCCCGAGGTCAGAGGACTTCTACATGACCTCATTTTAATAAAATGAACAACAAAAAATGGCTGTCAATTGTGCTTTTCCCACAAAGAGGCCGCTTAGCTTTACTCAGTTTCTTTTTTGTACAAAGCAGTAGTCTGGTTCCTGTGGATTCCAGTGGACTTTTCAGAGGGCAGTGTGAGGGAAACGGTACACTAAAACAGAACTCTCCTGTTATTACATTGAGGACCTGTCTCCAGTCCTGAGGGAGGCTGGATCATTTCTGGTCGGTCCGTCAGTCGCTCCATCGATCGTTCATCACGAGCAGCTGCCTCCCGTTCAGCTCTCTAACCCAAATACCACGGTTATTATCTCTGACCATTAGGATTCTAGGAAAAGTCCTTTAATCAATGAAGGTCAGAGCACATAATGAGGAGCAGGAAGAAGATGAGCAAGTAGCAAGTAGTGATGAGCTCAGGGCTCGGGAAAGATACTTACATTTATATATATATTTATATGTAAATGTGTCAAAGGTCTTCGATGGTGAGACTTTTCCTGGACCTTTTTAGTTTTAATGAGCCCAGGTTTAACCTACATTTAACTGTGGTTTAGTCCTGGTTTCTTGGTGGATTTACTGTTCAGTTCTGGGTTAAATCCTACACTTTACTTTCATCTCACAAAGTGACATGGATCTGGAATCACTTCCAAACACATGATGTGATGCTAAACCATTCAGCGCCGCTTTAAAACTTCTTTTGGAAAAGCAGTAGTTATTTATATTTTATGAGCAGCTTAAAAATCAAGCTCTGTGTTGTTCTGCCAAAAATGAAAAGAGAAATATTAAAGGACTCAGTCCCTGAAGAATTAAAATGTGGCCTACTTTGGATCAGACACTGTCACAAAGTGAAATGGGTTAAAAATCCCTTCACTTAACATCAGTTTTCAAACCTTCCACATCTATTGGATGAAGTGTAACCATTTATTTAAAACAGGTTAGACTTCTTAAAGCTCCTTTCTCTGATTGTCTTTCTTGTCCCAGTCTCAGACTCCACTCTCCTCCAAAACCAGTCTAGGAACCAGTTTATCCCCCACTAAATACTGATCCATTTGACCAAACTGAAGTGTAGAGTTTAGCGTTAGCTTAGCTGTGACTTCAGCGTCAGGACGACAGTTATCTCCTCCTCGTTAAACATTACGTGATTGAATTGACAGTATTTATCTGTGTTTTACGTTGCCTCCCTTTTCTCTGTTGATGCTTTTCTTTTTTCAGCTGTTTCTCTGTTAAAAGACATATTCAGCTGAAAACACACTTTTTCTTCAGTTTTAAACTTTGTGGAACGTCATGTGACAAGCGTTGAAAATAAATCCCTTTCTGACCTGTGTTTGTGTTCGGGAAAGGCTTCGTTGGCTCTGCTAAATGAGACCCACAGCGACTCCTTGTTTTCATTTCTCAGAGCAGTGACAGAGCTAAGTAAACCCTCTGGGCCCGGAGTCTGAGGATGAATATAAGTACTGTCGCTTTCTTTCTTTATCCCTTTTTGTGGCTGTGTCATAAAGGTTTATTTTATGCCAGTGTTCAAAGGTTGTTTGTCAGTCGGACCATTTTCTTTTATGAATGTTGCACACACAGATGTTTCTGTGCTGTAAGAATACTGAGGCAGGACTTATTTCCCAGAATAAATATTGTATGACAGCAACAATACGAAGTAAAAACGGATATAGCATATAAGTAAGTGGATATTAAAAAGTGAAATAAGACCCTGCATCAGCCTCAAGCCACAGTCAAACTTACTTTAACTGTACCAACAAACTGTAATAGGTTATAATTAATAAAGTAACACATTTAAACATCTAAACATCTGAATATTCCTCAAAAAAGTTGGCCTTATGATGTGTTCCTTTCCTCCTCAATAATGATCTGCCAAAATATCTTGAAAAATGTCTTCTTTTGGAAAAGGAGCACTCATTAATATTTTATCTTCAGCTTAAAGACGGATCTCTGTGTTGTCCTGCCAAAAATGGAAATAGAAATACTTAAAAGACTTAAAAAGTGCAGAGAACAGCAAAGATGTGATGTGTCCCACTCGTTCTGTTCAGACGTATTCAGTTTTACATCTGGACTCATTTCTCAAACGACTGGGGAGTGTTATCTCTGAGCTTTTATTAGCTTCTGTCCGTTTATGTAACTTCCTGCAGTAATGTTGGATCGTGTGGCCCACTTTTAAAAGAAGGACTCTGGAGGATTATGTTGTTTTTTTTCTACAAATATTTGGGCACATGCGATAATTATGAAGCTTAAGAATATTCTCTTAACTTCTCTTTGAATATATCGTCTCAGTCTGCCTCGTGCTCCATTTGTGCTCCATCCACGACGAAAAAGCCTCAAAAAACCTCAAAAGTACTTTCTGTAGAGGAAGGAGCAAAAAGAAAATGTGAAATAAACATCTGTGGCCTTTTAAACACATGCTTTTCTTCTTTTTGTGCTGGAACAACCTGGTTTGAAACATGTCTCTCTGGATTGTTTTGAGACTCTTCCAAACTTCAGCCACAAAATAAGTTCTTGCTCGAAATCTAAATAAAAAACAATCCACAACCAACAATGTGCAAATATAAAAATGTGCAGAATTTACAGAAATGAATGATTGAATTGAATAAAATAATGAAGATAATGATGAAGTCACACTAGAATAGACTTTACTGGACTATACTGGGACTTTACTGGACTATACAAGGACTTTACTGGACTATACAAGGACTTTACTGGACTATACAAGGACTTTACTGGACTATACAAGGACTTTACTGGACTATACAGGGACTTTACTGGACTATACAAGGACTTTACTGGACTATACAAGGACTTTACTGGACTATACAGGGACTTTACTGGACTATAGGGACTTTACTGGACTATACAAGGACTTTACTGGACTATACAGGGACTTTACTGGACTATAGAGACTTTACTGGACTATACAAGGACTTTACTGGACTATAGGGACTTTACTGGACTATAGGGACTTTACTGGACTATACTGGGACTTTACTGGACTATACAAGGACTTTACTGGACTATACAAGGACTTTACTGGACTATAGGGACTTTACTGGACTATACTGGGACTTTACTGGACTATACAAGGACTTTACTGGACTATACAAGGACTTTACTGGACTATACTGGGACTTTACTGGACTATACAAGGACTTTACTGGACTATACAGGGACTTTTCTGGACTATACAAGGACTTTACTGGACTATAGGGACTTTACTGGACTATACTGGGACTTTACTGGACTATACTTGGACTTTACTGGACTATACAAGGACTTTACTGGACTATACAAGGACTTTACTGGACTATACAAGGACTTTACTGGACTATACAGAGACTTTACTGGACTATACAAGGACTTTACTGGACTATACAAGGACTTTACTGGACTATACAGGGACTTTACTGGACTATAGGGACTTTACTGGACTATACAAGGACTTTACTGGACTATACAGGGACTTTACTGGACTATAGAGACTTTACTGGACTATAGGGACTTTACTGGACTATAGGGACTTTACTGGACTATACTGGGACTTTACTGGACTATACAAGGACTTTACTGGACTATACAAGGACTTTACTGGACTATACAGGGACTTTACTGGACTATACAGGGACTTTACTGGACTATACAGGGACTTTACTGGACTATACAGGGACTTTACTGGACTATACAAGGACTTTACTGGACTATAGAGGGACTTTACTGGACTATACAGGGACTTTACTGGACTATAGAGGGACTTTACTGGACTATAGAGGGACTTTACTGGACTATACAGGGACTTTACTGGACTATACTGGGACTCTACTGGACTATACAAGGACTTTACTGGACTATACAGGGACTTTACTGGACTATAGAGACTTAACTGGACTATACAAGGACTTTACTGGACTATACAGGGACTTTACTGGACTATACAGGGACTTTACTGGACTATATAGGGACTTTACTGGACTATACAGGGACTTTACTGGACTATACAGGGACTTTACTGGACTATACAGGGACTTTACTGGACTATACAGGGACTTTACTGGACTATACAGGGACTTTACTGGACTATAGAGGGACTTTACTGGACTATACAGGGACTTTACTGGACTATACAGGGACTTTACTGGACTATACAGGGACTTTACTGGACTATACAGGGACTTTACTGGACTATAGAGGGACTTTACTGGACTATACAGGGACTTTACTGGACTATACTGGGACTCTACTGGACTATACATGGACTTTACTGAACTATAGAGGGACTTTACTGGACTATACAAGGACTTTACTGGACTATACAAGGACTTTACTGGACTATACAGGGACTTTACTGGACTATATAGGGACTTTACTGGACTATACAGGGACTTTACTGGACTATACAGGGACTTTACTGGACTATACAGGGACTTTACTGGACTATACATGGACTTTACTGGACTATACAGGGACTTTACTGGACTATAGAGGGACTTTACTGGACTATAGAGGGACTTTACTGGACTATACAGGGACTTTACTGGACTATACAGGGACTTTACTGGACTATACAAGGACTTTACTGGACTATACAAGGACTTTACTGGACTATACAGGGACTTTACTGGACTATACAAGGACTTTACTGGACTATACAAGGACTTTACTGGACTATAGAGGGACTTTACTGGACTATACATGGCTTTACTGGACTATACATGGACTTTACTGGACTATACAAGGACTTTACTGGACTATACAAGGACTTTACTGGACTATACAAGGACTTTACTGGACTATAGAGGGACTTTACTGGACTATACAAGGACTTTACTAGACTATACAGGGACTTTACTGGACTATACAAGGACTTTACTGGACTATACATGGACTTTACTGGACTATACAAGGACTTTACTGGACTATATAGGGACCTTTACCCACAGCTTCTTTCAAAATGTGCCTTTTTTACTTAAATATCTGAGTTGGAATCATTATTATTCCACCTTGTTTTGGTTGTAAATACAGTCGAGCGTGTATTAATAACCCACATTCATTCCATTGTTGTCCCCAAAGCGCTCCGTTCCTAAAATAACAGCCGCCGACGACATCGAGGCCACATTCTCAGACTTCCTCTTCGCGTTTTCAAATAAAAGCCGACCCGATCCCGTCTCCGTCTCGGCTGCAGCGATAACGAGCCTTCTGAGTTTCTCCCGAAGAACCGCCGCCGCCATTAACATTTGTCTCTCCGGAGAAGGGACGGAGAGTCAAGCCCAACGTTTCCTCTCGTGTAATGACGACACTTCAAAAGCCAGACACTGTTTTCAATTTGAAAAAAGCGGGCCACGCGAGTAAACACTCAGCGGAAAGTGACTCGGGACACATCGGGACTCGAGTTGATAAAGGCCGTTTGGAATTGAACTTTAAATTGTCAGCGGCGCTAACACACACACTCTCAGATGGTCTGTGTTTACAAGGAGACACTACTAATAAAAGGGCTACGTTTCTGAATAAAAGAAACTCCAGTCAGCATTTCTAACAAAGCAAACTGGCTGAAAAGAAAAAAAAACAAGTGCATTTCTTTGGACGATACAAGGGACCAGACAGAGCGACGCAGTCTGTATCTGTAGCGCCTTTGATGCTCACTTTTTATTCTTGTCTTATGTCTTACTTCTTTCGAAATGGTGCAGAAATAGAGGAAAATTGTGGCTGAAAATGACTGGATTCTCCCAAAAAGCAAGAAAACTTGTTAAAATCTTGTCAAAAGCAGTTCGGATCCATCTAAAACTTCTTCAAATCCAACTAAACCTACTTAAAATTCAATCAAAAATGGTCAAATCCATCTAATGTCTGTTAAAATTTATTCAAAACTCCTTAAAATTTAACCAAAAACTGTTCAAATGGATCTAAAAACTGTTCAAATCCAATCGAAAACTGTTCAAATCCATCTAAAACCTGAACAAATCCATCTAAAACCTGAACAAATCCATCTAAAACCCCTTAAAATTTTACCAAAAACTGTTCAAATCCATCTAAAACCTAAACAAATCCATCTAAAACCCCTTAAAATTTAACCAAAAACTGTTCAAATCCATCTAAAACCTGTTCAAATCCATCTAAAACCCCTTAAAATTTAACCAAAAACTGTTCAAATCCATCTAAAACCTGTTCAAATCCAACCAAAAACTCTTCAAATCCAACCAAAACCCCTTACAATGCATTTAGAACCTGTTGAAATCCATCTAAAACCTTTTCAAATCCATCTAAAACCCCTTACAAGTCAACCAAAACCTGTTCAAATCCATCTAAAACCTCTTCATATCCAACAAAAACTTGTTTAAATCCAACTAAAACCTGTCCAAACTACAACTTGTTTACGCCTAAAACCTAAACCTGTTCAGATCTTACTTTGACCTGTTTAAATCCAGCTAAAAACTCTTCAAGTCTCTCTAAAACCTATTCAAATCCATGTAAAACATTAAAATGAGACAGCGGCTTGTCCTTTTGTCGTGTTGTGAGAAAAAAACACTCAAATACGAACACAAAAACGGTCATTAAAGAGGCAAGAAGTAGGTTAACCGTAGCTCTGGAAGAATGAGAGTAACAAAAGTGAAGCCACAGCTCATTTCAGCAACAGAAAACTCCATCAGTGGCTTCAGTTTTAGGAACGTCGCTGAATAATGAAGAGCTGAATGTGAATTATTGAAGGCATTTGTGGCTCGCTGACCTTGTTTCACAGCCACAAAAACTGAAAAAATACCTACCCGTGCGTCTTAAGGACATAACTGGCATTACGAAATGGATCCGGCTGCACAAATTATTCCCATACGTTCCAAATGAATTCTCCCTTCGGCAATTAAGCTCTGTCTGTGTGAAAATGAAATGAGAAAATGGAAAAGATGCACTTTTTTCTCGGTGGATTTTCACACAAACTAAGGTTATGAGTGTCTCAAAAAGATGTGGAGGATCAGGTTCAGTAAAACAGGCCATAAACTGGGAACAGGAGTCACATTTACATCAAATAAAAACAGGTTCAGACCAGAGTCAACAGTAAAACTAGATGAAGATAAACCCGGTGTGTCTCTGATACAGTTTAGATAAAACCAGTCTCATCTAGAGTTAACCTGTGTTTCTCTGGAGCTGAGAGAACTTCAAGTGAAACAGGTCGATCACAGAAAAAAGAGGGAGTCAACATCAAGAAAAACAGGAAATTATACTAAACTCGAGCAAAATGAACAGCTCCAGAAACTGAACGAACGGCACAAAACACAAAGAGATAAAGACTAACAACAACAGAAGTGTGTAGTTTATGTTTTAAATGTTCAAATCCAACGGAAACCTGTTAAAATCCAACTAAAAGTCATTAAAATCCACATAAAATCTGTTGAAATCCATCTAAAACCTCTTTAAATCCAACCACAACATGATCAAATCCAACTAAAACCTGTTAAAATCCAACTAAAAGTCATTAAAATTCACATAAAACCTGTTGAAATCCATATAAAACCTCTTTAAATCCAACCAAAACATGATCAAATCCACATAAAACCTGTTGAAATCCATCTAAAACCTCTTCAAATCCAACCAGGACCTGTTCAAACCCAGCTAAAGCCTGTTAAAATCCAACTAAAAGTTATTTAAATCCACCTAAAACCTGTTAAAATCCATCTAAAACCTGTTAAAATCCATCTAAACCTGTTCAAATCCATCTAAAACCTTTTCAAATCCAACTAAAAGTCATTAAAATTCACATAAAACCTGTTGAAATCCATATAAAACCTGTTGAAATCCATCTAAAATCTCTTCAAATTCAACCAAAACCTGATCAAATCCAACTAAAGCCTGTGAAAATCCAACTAAAAGTTATTTAAATCCACCTAAAACCTGTTGATATTCATCTAGAACCTGTCAAAATCCACCTAAAACCTGTTGAAATCCATCTAAACCTATTCAAATCCATCTAAAACCTGTTCAAATCCATCTAAAACCTGTTCAAATCCATCTAAAACCTGTTCAAATCCATCTAAAACCTTTTCAAATCCTTCTAAAACCTTTTCAAATCCTTCTAAAACCTGTTCAAATCCATCTAAACCCGTTCAAATCCATCTAAACCTATTCAAATCCAACCAAAATCTGAAGAATGGAAATTTTCCTTGGAAGACCTTATTACAGACTGAAATACACATTGCTGTTTTGTTAGGACAGTTTCATAAAAAAGGAAAACACTTTTGATGTGACTTGTGTCTTTCCAAAAATAAAGGAAAATGCTGCAAACCTGAACGACGGGAGGCTTCAGAGCTGGAAAAAACATGTGATTATGTATAATTTTAGACTTGATTTAATATGCTCTTTGATGTTTGTAATTAACACAACTGACTATTTCAATAAATGTGCCTTTTGTGCTGAGTTCAATGTGTTTTTGAGTCAATAAAACCACCTCTGTTCAAACAATGGTGCTATCTGAGGTTGCTTTGACGACTTGAAACTAAGAAATTAAACTTTGAGACAACTTATTAGGCAGTCTTTGTGTTGAATATTCCTTTTTTACTCTTCTTTCCGCGCAATGAGAATGAATTAAAATGCTGTGGCTGTCATTTCTGGGACCAAAGTCGGAGAAGACAGGCTTTAATCCTTTGTCTCGACACAAAGAAGGAACAAGAGCGACAAGCCACACCATCGTTTTATGTTTAAAGACTCCCACAATGCACTGCTTCGGGGATCACAAACGTTTGAGTTTTAATGAGTGACAATAACATAAGGACCCCACGTTTAAAAGTGCATTTTATCAATTAGAAAACCTTCATTATGTGCTTTAGGCTTCTCTATTGTTAACGCAGAATAATTTAATCCTTTAGCTCTTTTACCTCAAACAAACATGTCCCAGCGGGGTATCTAACCTACTGAGCTAATAAGCATGCACTTAATAGGTTTAGATGCAAGCCTTGTTAAAAATCCAACAAAAAGTCATTAAAATCCATCTAAAACCTGTTGAAATCCATATAAAACCTCTTCAAATCCAACCAGGACCTGTTCAAACCCAGCTAAAGCCTGTTAAAATCCATCTAAAACCTGTTGAAATCCATCTGAACCTGTTGAAATCCATCTAAAACTTAATCAAATCCATCTAAAACCTCTTCAAATCCAACCAGGACCTGTTCAAACCCAGCTAAAGCCTGTTAAAATCCAACTAAAACCTGTTGAAATCCATCTAAAACCTGTTGAAATCCATCTAAAACTTAATCAAATCCATCTAAAAACTCTTCAAATCCAACCAGGACCTGTTCAATCCCAACTAAAGCCTGTTAAAATCCAAATAAAAGCCATAAAAATCCATCTAAAACCTGTTGAAATCCATCTGAACCTGTTGAAATCCATCTAAAACTTAATCAAATCCATCTAAAACTTAATCAAATCCATATAAAACCTCTTCAAATCCAACCAGGACCTGTTCAATCCCAACTAAAGCCTGTTAAAATCCAACTAAAACCTGTTGAAATCCATCTAAAATGATCAAATCCATCTAAATAAATCCAAAGTAAAATAAATGAAAAAATAAATAAATAAATAAATAACATAACATAACATAACATAACATAACATAACATAACATAATTAAATTAAATTAAATTAAATTAAATTAAATTAAATTAAATTAAAAAATAAATGCAAAGGGATAATAAATAAAATGCATAAGATCATTGTCATGGGTTCAGTACAGTCAACACTCTTTTTCGAGTGTTAGTCCTTGATTTTAACGGCCTGTGGTGCCTACCAGAGGGCTGTTGTTAAAAAGTAAACGTCCTGGGTGTGAGCAGTCTTTGGTAATGTTCGTGTTGTTCATTTGGGCAAGTATATGTGACAGAGGACAAGAAATAAGTTGAGTAAAATAAACAAACCACACAGACTCGGAGGTAAGCCCCAGACAAAATAATCCGATGAAAAAGAGGCCACTTTGAGCCTCATTAAAAAAAAGAAAAGACACAAAAAACATTAAATATCCTTCAGTTTTTCACACAAATACAATGAAAAGCAGTCTCTCTTTTTTTTTCTGCATTAACCAAACACTCTTTACACACAAAGCATGTCTCCAAACAACAAGCCCATTATCTCTGAGTGTTTATTTTCTCTGTTACCTGTCAGTGTCAGCACTAGTGGCTTACCTCGTGGTCTACTTTATAATTAAGTCTCCTTTCCTAATACTTATTGAGCCGTATCTTATGCTAATTGCAAACTGACAGGCGTGTGCATCCAATTTACGCTAAAAACATCATTAACAGCCCCGTATAGAGGCGTGTTGTATGAATGATGGAACGCTGCATTTACATGACGTGAACATTTGTTTGTTTTATAGAACGAGACAAGCTGAAAAGGCTAATGTTCAGGGAAGATATGTCAGTTTCCTGTTTGACGAGTTCAGACGTGTTCATGTAGATGTTGTTTATCTGTTCCGAGCCCTTTCAGCTCGTTTATTCAAGTTTTGACATTTACGAAGAAGAAAAAAACACGCCGCTTTTCTTTAAGTTGCGGCCGATTCGGTTTCCATTCACCGCCGAGCGTCTCTTATCTGCCGATTGGACGCCGTCGGACCGAGCCCCGCTGAGCCTTCGAGCAAAAAGGTCACCGCGATGACCTTTTTACACTTCCGTGAATTCAGCTCGAAGCAGGAGAATCCCCGTCAGTCGTGACATTTCTGCTTCCCGTCGCACTCGGACAAAAGTCGAGGATCTATCGCTGGAGAGGATCTGGAGCCGACCTCGAGGCTCGTTCAGGGTTAAAAGGGTTCGCTTTGACACTTTTTTCACTTTTGTCGACAGTTGTTGTGTTTCTAGACAGATTTAGCTCAAATTTTAAATCGCTTTCTGTCCACAATATCAAAAATATCGCAAGAAATCACTGCAAAATTCACAAAAACTAAACATTTCACATCTATTTTTCTCCAAAACAACAATGTATCAGCAGCATCCAAGTAAATGTAAACCAAAGAATACATCAAACTAAATGTTAAAGCTGAGGTGAAGGACACTGTAATTAATAAAGAATAATTAAAAGGACATCAAAAAGGAGCTATAAAATTACATAAAATAGCTTCAGATTAAATGGCAAATGAGAAAAATGAGAAAAAAAAAAAAAAAAATGCCCAAAATGACGCTGAACAGAGTCACATATCGATCCAGAAACAGATCAATACCTTATCAATACTCAACTGATCCTGTGGTTTGATGTTTCCAATGAATTTAAGGCGCATTGTGTAAAATAAAAAAAGGAAACTGCAACAAGAAAGTTTCAAACTCAGAACCAAAGAAAAGCTTTGTTTCTTTGGGGTTTTTGCAAAATTCAGGCTGTTACTCAACGTTTTTTCTTTTTCTTTTTTGTTTCTTGACACTTTATTAAAATGCACTTTAAAACGTTGCTTCAAATTCACTTTATATTTAATTGATTTATTTGATTGTTCTTTATGCTATGATTTATTATTCGCTTTGTTGCAATTATTTCTGTTAAATTTATTAAAGTCTGAACAAAACTCTCGGTTTTTCTTGTTTAATTTATTTTTAATAACTGTCACTGAGCTTTATATTGATGCTTAGTCTTTCAAACAAACACATTCTTTATTATTAAAAATGTATGTATAACATGACGCACCATTTCTTCAGCCTCTAACGCACTTTTTTATTCTTTAATGCATCAAAAACGTAAATAGATATATTTTTAAAGAGTTTTGCAACAGCCATTTGCTTTTTAAACGTATTAGTTGCTTCAAAGTGGGATTGATTTCCTTTGCGCTCGCTGCAGTCACGGTTATTTAGAGCCGGGAGCTTTAGGTGAACTGTTGTCAGTAATTATCTCTTTGGCCTCACAGCGAGAAGCAGGTTGTGGGTTCGACCGACTGACATTTGTGTTTCTCTACTGTATAATGAGCGTTAGAACGAGGCGAGGGCTTATTTTACACACATCTCTGAACAATCGCTGACTTTCATTCATTCAGACTTTTGTCATTCATCAATTAAAAATCTCTCATGTGTTATTTTTATGGCCTCATTACTGTCGTTTTTTTCAATAAAGTCACAGCAAAGAACAAAAGTTAGCTCAAGTTGTCCTGTTTATTAAAAGGTACAATAGACAAATGTACAAACCTTAAATATTAATAAAGACTTAGACTTGACTTTATTAATCCACTGTGTATTTTTTACTTTAAACTTCTATTTCTGAGTTCAGTGTGAGACATTGTGTTTGTTTCTCTTTGTTTCCCTTTTCTCTGTTTAGACACAGGTTTCTAATAGACACATGACACATATTGTCATTATTTTAATGTGGAAGCAGTGTAATGTCCTGCTGTTCCACAGATGTTTTTCTCTCCTGAAAGAACTCACAAATATTATTCAGTGTTTGTTGTGTTCAGTATCTTTTGGTTTCTCTACAGTTTTTAAAGCAGACGATGGGTCTTTCCCTGACGCTGCGTTCACTGTCGTTCTGTCTCCTGTAGATTCTTTTACTGTGGTGAATGTGTCAGACTGGAGCAGGACCTATAGAGACATGTAATTATTAATATAGGATTAATACAAACAGATGAAACTGTTTAAGACATGATTTAAATCACTGTAACGCTTTTTAGGAAATGTAGAGAGAAAAACAGAACCATAAAAACTAAATCAATGTCGTTTCTGTGTTTTATGAGTTTTTAAACCCGACTGTTTGCTCTTCTTCGTGTGTTTAATTGTCCGTGACTTCCTGCATTTGGTCTAAAAGTCTGAATAAACACCAAACACATTTTCAACAAACTGACCTTTTCTCAGCTTTTCTCAAACGCAATAAAAAAAAGAAGTAATTTCACTTATTTTTCTTATTTTTCTTTTTAAAAGCTGATACAGTTGACGACCAGAATTCATTTTCTCAGTTTGATCATTACGCCTCAGCCTCTAAATGTTTCTGTCAAGCTACAATGTCTTTTCTCATTTACAAAGCTTTGGTTTTCTGCCAGTGTTAAACGCTAACAAATGCTAATCCACGTTGTTGGAGCGAAGCAGTATTTATTCAGCGTTCGCAGCAGAGTTGAGTGATGAGAGTTTCTGTTTAGTATTCGGTCCACTTCTCTCCCGTCGTTCGTGTTTTTTAGCGGCAGGTCACGTCACGCTGAGACAAAAACACGGGACAGCGTCCAGCGCCGAGTCCAGAGTCGATCTCTGCGGCGGCTCGGGGCCAGGAGTCGGATAAAGGCCGGCCCCGTCGCTTGGCTCGGGCTCCTCTCGGTCGGATGAATGGAGCCTAGCGGCGGGGAACTCAGGAAATGAGATCTGACACTTGAAGCTGCTGGAAATGGGTTCAGGAACCTCCACGGAAACAGAGAAAGGTCATTTAAAATCCAATAAACAAGACAGCTCCGTCAAAGATTCACGAGGTTTAGTTCCCAGATCGAGGAAAAAAAATACACCTTTAAGGCCTAATTCTTTTTAAAACGTATTTACTGACGTATTTGTTTGTTTGTGAGGCCTATAGGAAGATTAAAGAGGAGATTTATGGATGTTGTGAAGGAGGACGTGAAGGTAAACGGAGGCAGATGATTCATTGTGGCGACCCCTGAAGGGAACGGCTGAAAGGAGAAGAAGATTCATTCTGAGCCGCCTCCAGCGCCGACCGCAGATCTATTATAAGATCTGAATATGACACACGCCAGCCCCGCCACCGACCCATTCATCCTCTCAGTCGGGGCTCAGAGGAGGGTCGGACGCATTTCGGACGCACTCCCCTCGCTCTGACAAAGCACAGACAATCAGTTGCGCTCCGGATGATGTTAAAGAGGAGCGTTAAGATGAATGCAGGATTTAATTTGTCTCAGGATCCGTCGTGATGAAGAAGACTCGCTCTGGAGGATCTGACGACGCTCGCCCTCAACACAAGGCCCTTCATGTGGAGAAAGCACGAGGAGGAAGGAGGAAGGAGGAGGAGAAAACGTTTAAAAAGTACAAAAATAGTACACGCAGAACTGTAAATGACTCAGTGATCCGTGTCTTTTCGCTCCAGTTGAAATGTGGCTTTAGTAGTTTACTCTTGTGCTGTTGGTTTGCTTTCAATCTTTGTAATAATATCCATCTTTATTGTTTCCAAAAGGCACTTGGCTGTCCTAGTTCCTTAACAAATCGAACTCTTTTTTATCTTAATTATCGAGCAAAAGACATAAATGTACCGACATGCACTCAGCAGTCCCACCGACAGCTCACGTTACCCGTTTGTTCTCTCAGCAACAGTAAAGAATGTACCAGAATGTAATAAAGCACGATATAAATGCAAGCATTGACCATTTTGCAGCAACAGAAGCACTCTTAAAATCCACTCTAAAGTGAAACTGTAAAAGAGCTGTAAAAGATGTGTCGAGTGGAAAAACCTTCAGGAGTTGAAGAGTTATATCTCAGAGAAATGAATACACAACAAACAGGTGATTGTACTTGTATATTTAAACCATTTTTGAGAGAACAGAGAGGTTTAGTCACAGTTGTAAAACACAGCAGATTATTTGACTTTTTCACGCTTTTTTAAAAGTTTATTTGAAGTATTCTACAAAATCTTCAACGATGTGCATCCACGGTAAAATTATACCTTTATTTTTTATATGTGAACTTCACTGTGTGGTTATTTCATGGTTAAATACAAGTTCTAGCCTGTACTGTCACTTTAAGAGAGAACACAGCGCAGATTAAGCTAACGTTAACGGATGTGCAACAAGGCAGCATTAGACTTTTAATACTTTAATTTAAACTTTTTACACACGTCTAAAACCAGAGATGCGTCCACGACGAGACGTTCCCTTCGACCTGCCGTCCTTCCTTTTTGCAGCTTTACTCTTCATCACGAACAAGGCAAGCTTTGTTTAAGAGAAAGCTTTTTCTAATTTGCTGATGCCCAGTTACATTATGAAATGATGCCCCCCATTTTGACAACGGAAATGTCTCCATAGACCTCATTTTACCCACAACACACTGCTGCAGTTCAAATTCAAATGTGGCGTTAGTACAGTTTACCCTTTTGTGCAGTCGGTTGATTGCATCTGACCTTTTTATTAATGTCTCCTCATCTCTAAGAGACATGGTTATTAAGAACACTTCCCACTGAAAGGTCTGGCTTCAAACCTCAGACAGAACAAGCTGTTTTTGTGCAGCTTTTGCCTCTTTGTCCAATTGATCGATCGTTTTGTACAGAACTTAACTTTACTTAAAAAAAGAGTTTCAAAGAAGAACCATGAGGATGTGGAGTGTAGCAGGAATAGCAGCAGATCTTTAAGGTGAGATTGTATTAAAGCATCCATTAATCCATCCATTTTCTGCTTCTTGCTCCAAGGATGACCTCCTCATCCCCGAACCTCTGCAGATTTAATCCCAGCGGAAGGAGCTCATTTCCACAGCTCCTTCTCCGTGTCTGCCGTCGTGTTCCTCGCTAGTTGCAGAGATATAACTTTAGATTTAGCATCAGATTGACAGCTCTAACGCCTCATTTACACTGACTGCGAAACGGATTCCGTACGGAATCCGTAAGGACTGCCATTTACACCGGGAGCGGTGTGTGTGCTGTACGTATCCGGAAATCTGCATCCGCGAGACCACAAAACCACAGGGATTCACGCTGAAGAGTTGAGTTCACGTGATAACATCCATGTAAAGAGAGAGGTGCTGATAAAAACTCACCAGTATATCCCAGAGCTCCAGCTATTTCACTCCATGCCTTCTCTTTTCTGGTGTTGTCCTTATAAAAAGTATGTGAAATATCATATGTGTGGTTTTGGACTTCCGCGATAAATCTCTCGTCGTCCGTGGTCTCAAATAACCCCCGGGACCCGTCACTGCACTTGTAATGTCTTCAACTTCATGAAAATCCACATGCGGCGTCCGGAAAAATAGACTTCTTGCGGAAACCTTCCGGAGCTCCGGATCAGGAGACGTAACACACCGCAGCTGGTGTAAATGCTTGCACTGACTACAACGGTTTCTATTCCTAGCGGCGTCCGTACGGACGCCGTTCCGTATCTGTTCAGCAGTCAGTGTAAATTAGGCGTAACTAAAGCGCACCGTGTTCCTCGGTTACTCTCGTTAGGAGTTTGAGCTTCAGGATAGTTTTAAAGGAGAATGGAAGCGTCATGTGAGAACTTTTTCCATTCATTTCTGTTCCCGATCCTCAAACTAATTAAAATATTAGACAAAGATAACTCAAAATGCAGTTTCATATGCTTTGTTTTGTTCTGAATCTGCAAATGTAAGTTGTTTGTTTAAAAAAATCCATCAAAATAGGATTCGTTTTGGACTTATAAAGTGTGCAAATGTGTTTTCCTTTTTAAGACGCTTTAATCCTTGAAGTTAATGTGAGCACCACGAGTGAGGCCAGCATGGGAAGAGGCCTTTATTTATTATTTTACCGAGGGCTATTGCAGATTAAATCAATATTCAGTGTGAAATTTGAGTCACAAACACAGGCACAGACCTTATTGTGGCTCCGGGGGCCCACTGTTGGTCTTTTAGAGGTTTTTAAAGAAATAGAAATGGTCAGGAAATACAATTGTCCCTTTACAAAGAGCATAAAGTCATCAGGAAATATGAGCGCAGGTCGTTTACCGTTAGAATAAAGCATTAATGAGGTAGAACATGAGAGGATATAGTAACGTCATTAACTAAAAGCTCATTGTTTTAACGACGAAGTGTGAGGACCTGAAAGATTCCTCCTCAAGACACGAGGCCAGCTCCAAGGCCGTTCTCCTGGAAAAATACTTTCTCAGAACCTTTCGAAAAGCTTTCAGAGAATCAGCGTCTGGTAGAGAGAGGCTGGAGAGTGACAGCTGGAGTGTGAGGAGCAGAAAGAACGGAGCAATAACCAATAAAACCACTGTAAATGTTTTCTGTTCTTGGCTGGAGGAGCTGATGTTGGAGCTGTTAGTGGTGTCCATCCGAGCGAGAAGTGCCACAGTAAAGTCTGGGAAGATTTAGATGAAAAGAAGAGCTCTGTTCTTTAGTTTTTCTGCAGAAAACAGAAAAAGAACTCATGCACTTTCTCATGTAGGACTTTTTTCTATGACTTTTCTGTGTTTTAGCGTCAAATAATAGAAGTATTTGTGATAAATTGTGAATAATCAAGCTATTTTTTTAACGTCGCACTCTCTATCCGACATAAAAACAAATCTAAGTAGCTCCAAAAACACAGAATACACTGACACCAGATCAGTTCGGTCCGTTTTTATTCAAATCTAGTTCATGTTCAGGTGTGAATGTGCAAAGGAACCAAACTAACTCTGTTTCAGCCTAAAAATATACTTGTCAGAACCATTTTCAAAGTCATAAATATGTAACAACCAAAAACATGAAGTAAAAAAGTGAGAAAAACGCCGTCGATAATATACTGTTTGTTTAATTATGAAAGTCAGCTGTAAAATAAAACAAAGAAATAAAGTAAAAGATGATATTAGCCAGGTTTCTTTTTCTCCTTTTTTGTTCTCTTTGTTAATTAATTATTGATTCAGGGTTTCAATTCGATTAAAATAGATTGACATGACATTTTAAGTGGTTTCAATTGATCTTTACCCGGTTTTCAAATGGATTATTCTGGTTATAACTAAATTTGGACTGGTTTTTATGTGAGATAACTGGGATTGAGAGGCTCCAAATGGGTTAAAAGTGGTTTGAAATCGGACTGGATCTGGTTTTAACTGGATTTGAATGAACAGAACACATAGGGTTTATATAACTACGCAGTGTGCTCTATTTAAAACTCCAAAACAAAAAAAAGAGAGCATAATCTTCAAGTTTTAGGTGTGAAATCTGTCTCATTGTTGTGAAGCAGAAGAAAAACACAGACAATTAGCATCTGCAGATAACAGCGAACCGTCTGAACTCAGGGATAAACAACAAAGAAGTGTGGGCCTACTGTTTGTCAGGGCTCTGCATCATAACAACCTTTGAACACATTTATTCCACTGTGATAATGCACCGTAAGAAAGAGACAACAGGTGCTTGTGTAAAGCCCGAGTCTCCGCTGCAGCGATAATGGTTCTGATAAAAGACGGAGGAGCGGGTGAAACGAGGACGGACTCGGCGAGAGGCTAAGAGTGATATTGTAAAGAAGAGGGTTAGGCACACACTTTGTTCTAATGTTAGTTTTGGAAGTTTCAGAGGCTCTGTTAGTTCTGACAAAAGTCTGGGATAATGAGAAAGGAAACAGCGATGGTGAAAAAAGAGAAAATTAACAATACAGAACAGTTACGTATCACTTGAAACCTTAGTATTTTCTTTTTTTGTCCCTGTCTCAGACTCCAGGGCCTCTCCTGCTTCTGTTTTATTAAAAATAAAACCAGACCAGTTTTTCCTCCAAAATACTAATCCATTTGACCAAACTGAAGTTTAGAGTTTAGCGTTAGCTTAGCTGTGACTTCAGCGTCAGAACATTATCTCTCCTCGTGAATTGAATTGACAGTATTTATCTGTGTTTTACGTTGCCTCCCTTTTCTCTGTTGATGCTTTTCTTTTTTCAGCTGTTTCTCTGTTAAAAGACATATTCAGCTGAAAATACACTTTATCTGCAGCTATTCAACTTCCTGGAACGTCATGTGACAAGTGTCGACCAATGGGAGCGCTCCTTTTTGGACAGAATAAACAGTAGATGGCATCATAAAGACTGTTTTTTTTACACAAATTAATACTTTTACAATATAATATTTGGGGTTTAAACCATTTTCTCCAACTAGAAAGAGCTTGGGAGGTTATAATAATTGATTTAAGAGCTATTTTTAAGCATGAAAATAGCTTAAAATGATTGAATCCAGGTCAAGAACAGTTATCAGTGATGCAGAAATCCAAAAAGTATCAGATGTCAGAACCAGAAGGTAGATAAACAGATAAAAAGTGCAAGTCCACGTCAAAAAAAGAAGGAAGGAAGCAAGGGCAGAGCTGGTTATAAGACCTCAGGTGAAACTCATCAGGTCAATAATGAGTTCAAGAAGAAGTGAACACTCTCTGCCTTCTCTTTAGTATTGTTACTGTATTGTTGTAAAGACAGATTTGAGGTGAAATATGCTGCAAAATGAGCTGAACTAAAGAGTGGCGACGTATCTGTGAAGCACTCTTTTAACTCAGGTGTTGAAGCCGGAGGAAGGTGATAATACGGAACCATGAACACACATAAACTTTCCTTAGGTTACTGAGTCTCCTCGAATGAACGCTCCGCTTCCCACTCTGACAGAAAATAATCTCCTCCGAAAATAATCCCTGACGACGTCCTCCTCACGACCCACTCCTTCTGTTTAAAGGCTCTTTCACGTCTCGTTTGGAGGTTTCTGAAAGTGCCACGGGACGAGCAGGGTTCACACTGTTCGGTGAAAAGATGGATTTCCAAGACTTAACAACATTAGAAGTCATGATTTACTTCAAGAGACCGGGTTTAACGCTGCAGACGGTTGATTGGTCGACTCAACAGAAAAAGAATAAAAGCGATTTTCTTACTTTCAGACCAAATGCAGGAAGTCGGGGTCAAATAAACACACGAAGAAGAGAGAAAAGAGGAAAAATAGATATGGGTCGAGTTAAAAAACACATAGATTACATTGTTTTCTGTTTTTTATGGGTCTATTTTTCTTTTTTAATCTACAACAAATGAAGTTTTGAAGCCGAGCGTTTCCGAAAGAGCGTTACAGTGATTTAAATCATGTCTTAAACAGTTTCATCTGTTTGTATTAATCCTATATTAATAATTACATGTCTCTATAGGTCCTGCTCCAGTCTGACACATTCACCACAGTAAAAGAATCTACAGGAGACAGGACGACAGTGAACGCAGCGTCAGGGAAAGACCCATCGTCTGCTTTAAAAACTGTAGAAAAACCAAAAGATACTGAACCTAAATGGAACAATTTGTGAGTTTTTAGTGCAGTCCTTGTTTGTCGGCAGCAGTTTTTATAATATTGGGATCATTTACATGTCTGTGATTCAAAACATTGCATTTATCGTCTGCATTAAACTTAAATGAGTCCCTTAAATGTAGAAAATGAGCACCACTCTGGTCTTAAATAAACCCGACTGTACCGTATCATTGAGTACAAACGAGGCTACGGTGCAGGGGCGTCTCAGACTGTGGCCGGGGGCAAGTTTTAAAAATACAACCATTAACACATCCATCAGGATCAGCCTCACAAAGCTGTGGAGGAGGCAGCTGCTGTTCTCTCGGTGGCAGGTATAAACTGTGTCAGAACAGAACAGAAAAGGGCTTTAAAAACACCAGACGTTACGCGATGAGCATCGAACTGCCCCGGACCCTCGGCTCCTTCAGGAACACGCCACAATCCAACATTTCCACCTGTTAACAAACGAAACACGTTAACTCTAGTCCAGATTTACAAGGTGCATGGGCTCGACGACAGCTCACACGTCTCTGTGGCCCTCCAGGAAATGTAGCTGGAGGTATTTAAGGTTAAATAAGGTTTTACAGGATGAGACAGTTTACGCTACAAAGATAAATAAAGCTGTTCAAATCCTGTGAAATCCTACTAAAACATGTTCAAATCCATCTAAAACCTGTTCAAATCCAAGAAAAACCTGTTCAAATACAAGAAAAAACTGTTCAAATACAAGAAAAAACTGTTCAAATCCAACTAAAATATGTTCAAATCCAACTAAAACCTGTTCAAATTCAACTAAAACATGTTCAAATTCAACTAAAACCTGTTCAAATCCAACTAAAACATGTTCAAATCCAACTAAAACATGTTCAAATACATCTAAAACCTGTTCAAATTCAACTAAAACATGTTCAAATACATCTAAAACATGTTCAAATTCAACTAAAACCTGTTCAAATCCAACTAAAATCTGTTCAAATTCAACTAAAATGTGTTCAAATCTAACTAAAACCTGTTCAAATCCAACTAAAACATGTTCAAATTCAACTAAAACATGTTCAAATTCAACTAAAACATGTTCAAATTCAACTAAAACCTGTTCAAATTCAACTAAAACATGTTCAAATCCAACTAAAACATGTTCAAATTCAACTAAAACCTGTTCAAATCCATCTAAAACCTGTTCAAATCCAACTAAAACATGTTCAAATCCAACTAAAACCTGTTCAAATCCAACTAAAACCTGTTCAAATCCAACTAAAACATGTTCAAATTCAACTAAAACCTGTTCAAATCCAACTAAAACCTGTTCAAATTCAACTAAAACCTGTTCAAATCCAACTAAAACATGTTCAAATTCAACTAAAACCTGTTCAAATCCATCTAAAACCTGTTCAAATTCAACTAAAACCTGTTCAAATCCAACTAAAACATGTTCAAATTCAACTAAAACCTTTTCAAATTCAACTAAAACCTGTTCAAATCCAACTAAAACCTGTTCAAATTCAACTAAAACATGTTAAAATCCAACTAAAACATGTTCAAATCCAACTAAAACATGTTCAAATCCAACTAAAATCCCTAAGGAAGAAAAATAACGTTAAAGATAACTTTTGAAAGACTCAAATGAAGATGATCTATTCAAACGTAATAAAAGCTTCCCAAGTGTCACCATCTTCGGCCTCTGAAAGGTTGAAAGCTCTAGCTGTTCGACCACTGGGGCTGCGTTTCCTGAACATAAACTCTATTAGTCTGTAACAAATTGAACTTAGTGTGAGCTGGAACTCTGGGTAATGGTCCGCTGCTTCGTGAGGGACTCCGCTTTGATCCGACGATGTGTCTAAACACATTCAGCACAACAAACCTGTGGGATTAGACCCCAATGTGACCAAAGATCAATTATTCACATGCTTCAGAAGATCCTGACTCAGACTTTAAGAGATCCTATTACATGGTCACAGCTTTATAGATTCTTTTAGTTGTCAAGTGCTGGATCTAATTAAGTTTCTTATATTAGAGCAGGGCCCAAGTTACATGGAAATGCACCTGTGAAAAGTAAAAGATCGATGCATGGATTGAAAGAAAGCGTCTATGTGAGTCAAGAAAAAGCTGGTACTGACTCATCGAAACCCTCTGTGTCGTATTTGATTGTACATTTGGAGAGAAAGCCCACTTTAAGTTTTAATTGCTACTAATTAAAACAAGCTGGAAACAATTACAGAGGGAAACCGCTCATTACACAAACACAACATTCAGTAAAAATACAGTTTTCTAGCCACAGGCGTCACGGGTAATTCATTTATTTATTTTACAATCAAGTGGAAAGTAGTAAAACAAGTCTAAGAGTAACTTCTGGGAAAGTGAGAACAAGGAAAAGAACTTCATAAAAGGCTATACGAGCAAAGACTGTTTTTTATGGTAGAAAGTGTGTCTATAGTCGGTCAAATGTATTTTTCATTATTAAATTGCTTCAAAATAACCCCTTGTTGCTCTTGTTTATATTGAAAAAAATCGACGTTTAACGCTGGTCAGGACCCAAGAGACGAGCCGCTGGAGGAGAAGCAGGCTCTGTTTATAACTGAGTAAACATTTTTATTTTACAAACTCACAAAAATCCATCTTAAACTGCTCCAAGCAAAGTGTCTGGGTCTAAACCGACTGGTGTTATTTACATTTGATCTTATTTGTCATCGTTCACTCAAGACAGATTCAATATGATATGTTTTATTTTGTAGAACTGTATATTTAACTTTTGTTTTTTATAAGAACATGGTCTTTTTTAATGACACCATCTAAAAATCACCCTCTAAAGCAAAGGGGAGTGTTTGAAATCCACTCACAGGTAAGTACAGAACATATATATACATATATAAATAAATGAAGCTGTTCAAATCCATCAAAACCTGTTAAAATCCAACTAAAACCTGTTAAAATCCAATTAAAACCTGTTCAAATACAAGAAAAAACTGTTCAAATACAACAAAAACCTTTTCAAATCCAACTAAAACATGTTAAAATCCAACTAAAACCTGTTCAAATCCAAATAAAACATGATAAATCCAACTAAAACCTGTTCAAATACAACAAAAACCTTTTCAAATACAACTAAAACATGTTCAAATCCAACTAAAACCTGTTCAAATACAAGAAAAAACTGTTCAAATCCAACTAAAACCTTTTCAAATCCAAATAAAACATGATAAATCCAACTAAAACCTGTTCAAATACAACAAAAACCTTTTCAAATACAACTAAAACATGTTCAAATCCAACTAAAACCTGTTCAAATACAAGAAAAAACTCTTCAAATACAACAAAAACATTTTCAAATCCAAATAAAACATGATAAATCCAACTAAAACCTGTTCAAATACAACAAAAACCTTTTCAAATCCAACTAAAACATGTTCAAATCCAACTAAAACCTGTTCAAATACAAGAAAAAAATGTTCAAATACAACAAAAACCTTTTCAAATCCAAATAAAACATGATAAATCCAACTAAACATGTTCAAATACAACAAAAAGCTTTTCAAATCCAACTAAAACATGTTCAAATCCAACTAAAACCTGTTCAAATCCAAATAAAACATGATAAATCCAACTAAAACCTGTTCAAATTCAACTAAAACATGTTCAAATCCAACTAAAACATGTTAAAATCCAACTAAAACATGTTCAAATACATAAAACAATGACACATTAGATTTGTTATCTTCAAACGTCCTCAGAAATCAGAAATCAGACAGAAATCAGACAGAAATCAGACAGAAATCAGACAGAAATCGTACAGAGGCAGTGAGTGAGGCTTCTATTTTCAAAGCCAAGACAAGGTTTAACTGAAGATGTCTATTATACAAGTCAAGCTCCTGCTGAAGTGACATAGAATCAATAAATCAATCAATATAACGACGAATGAACGTGCATCAGATGAACGCCAGTGTTCTTTCTGCTGCTGTCGAAGCTGAATACGCTGAGTCCTGCCGTTTTGACCTCTGTCCTTTTCATTTCGTTGCTCGGGGCTCTTCAGAAACCCCTCGACGCTGCCGAGATTTTCCACTTCATTTAAAAAAAGAAAAAAAACTTTGAAGAGCCGGGCTTCGCAGCACTGCTCTCTTCCACAAAGACGGGTTTGATAAGAGGCTCTAGAGCTCTGGAATTAAGATCCTAACCGCGATAATTCACAGGGAATTCAGTTTCTAAAAGCCTTTAAAAAAACAAAAATGGAAAAAAATACAAAGTGGACTTGATACAAATGAAAAGCATAATTATACAAATCACTCAGAACGGTCAGAGTGAACAATCAAATCACTTTTGAGAGAAATTACATCTCAATCACAAGTTTCAGGACAGAATGTGAATGTATTTGTTCAGGAAATTGTATTTGGTTCTGAAACAAGAGACGAGTAATTATTGGAGAAGTTGATGTAATCATTGACGGTGAAGCTGAACAAAATGTCAAAATGAATCACGTCTTTGTCATTTTTCGACTTTTGGAAAAGCTCAAGAATTATTCAAACTACTTTTGTAATTTATTCCGAGAACGATCCATAGTTGTTCATCTTCTTCCTTTAAAATGCACCGTCACGCTCTCGAAATCCCATTTAAACGTTTTTTTTTCCTCTCAGTTCCATTTGAAATCTGGACTTTAAAAGTTTCAAATGTCCACCAGTCCATTATTTACTTCATGAAAACTGCCGCTGCCTCCTTCACAAACAACTTACTACAAAAGATCTGTCACGAAAAAGGCTAAACTTACCAGAAACTGATGTTGTTTTGAAAGTTTTAGAAAAAAAAAAGGTTTGTCTGATCAATATCTTTCTGTGGGTTTTTGAAGCGTCGTGTCCTCGCGTCGTCGAGTGTATCGACCTCTTGTCGCTGGTTCTTCACAACTTCTTCAGGATCAGACTCTCATTATTATTCTGCTGCAGCGAGGACAGAGACGAAGGCGTTTGTCCTGAATAAAGTTTTCACTGCACAGTTCTCACAAAAGGTTTGATGTTTTTAATAAGCCGTGGTTTTATTGTCTCATGAATATTTAAGGAGCTAATACTGACAATGATTTGAGTCTTAACTATTAAACTATAAAACCAGCTTCACCATAAAACACAGGAAAGGTTTTTAAAAAAATACAATGTAGAATAGAGCTGAAAGAAGAGATTAAAAATACAAACTTTACGGTAATGTCAACTGTGTCTAAATCAAATCAGTATAATATAATGTGCTCCTTGGTCAGGTTTTGTTTGTTTGTTTGTTTCTCGATGATATGTTCTGAGTTTAGAATCTGTAGGATAAAGGAGATATTTGATCATATTTCAAATGAGGGGTTTAATTTTTGGGGGTCACTTGTTCCGTCCAAAATGGCTGACTTCCTGTAGGTTTTTTGGAAAGAGGGCCACGTTTGATGAAAGGAAATTTTCCAAAGGCTGGCATTCTCTTCTGATTTAATTCCTTTTCCACAAGTACAGGTTTTAGTTGGATTAGAACAGGTTTTAGTTGGATTAGAACAGGTTTTAGCTGGATTTCAACTGGTTTTAGTTGGATTTGAATGGGTTTTAGATGGAATTTAATCAGTTTTGAAGGAATTTGAACAGGGTTTAGTTGGATTTGAATGGGTTTTAGTTGGATTTGAACAGGTTTTAGATGGAATTTAATCAGTTTTAAGGGAATTTGAACAGGGTTTAGTTGGATTTGAACGGGTTTTAGTTGGATTTGAATAGGTTTTAGATGGAATTGAACGGGTTTTGGTTGGATTTGAACAGGTTTTAGATGGAATTTAATCAGTTTTAAGGGAATTTGAACAGGGTTTAGTTGGATTTGAACAGGTTTTAGTTGGATTTGAACAGGTTTTAGATGGAATTGAACGGGTTTTGGTTGGATTTGAACAGGTTTTAGATGGAATTTAATCAGTTTTAAAGGAATTTGAACAGGGTTTAGTTGGATTTGAACGGGTTTTAGTTGGATTTGAACCGGTTTTAGATGGAATTTAATCAGTTTTAAAGGAATTTGAACAGGGTTTAGTTGGATTTGAACGGGTTTTAGTTGGATTTGAACAGGTTTTAGATGGAATTTAATCAGTTTTGAAGGAATTTGAACAGGGTTTATTGGATTTGAACAGGTTTTAGTTGGGTTGAAGAGGTTTTATTTCAATTTGAACAGGGTTTAGTTGGATTTGAACAGGGTTTAGTTGGATTTGAACTGGTTTTAGTTGGGTTGAAGAGGTTTTATTTCAATTTGAACAGGGTTTAGTTGGATTTGAACAGATTTTAGCTGGATTTGAACTGGTTTTAGTTGGATTTGAGCAGACTGTATTTTGAACCTGTTTATATAAGGCTGTTGTTGGGGCCATAAACAGTACATTTTTATCACAGAAGCTGAGGGCCACATTAAATTTCAACTTGTGCCACGAACGACCTCTTGGTCCTGACTTTGGACCTGTCGTAGAAAAAAAGAAGAAGAATGTAAACCAAAATATTAGAAAAAGAAGCGACAGAGAGGACAGGAGCTCCCCCTAGTGTCCAGACCCAGAACACACACTTTAAATACAGCTTTAAATGTACTATTTTCACATTAGATTGTTGACTCCTGAAACAATCATTACATCAGTTCAACTACAACATCTTGATTCTCTTCTGAAACTCCACTGTCTGTTCATTTTCTACTTTTGAGGTTTATTTTAATTAACTCTTTAATTAACTCCACTGTGATTTATCCCAAAAATCAACGGTGGAAACTAGCATCAACCTTCTGCTCTGTTTAATCTAAGAGTTTTACATTGATATTACAACCTTAGGCATCTTATCTCTTTCTTATTGATCCATTTAATCCACTTTGCACGGCTCTTTGTTTGGACTTTTCTTTGCTGGACTTTATCTGAATATACAGCACCACACTCAATGCATTTAAAAGTATTGAGAGCTAAAGAAATTTGACTGGAACGCCTCAGATCCATCTTTTAAAAGCACGATGGGTGGATTTAAATAAGTCTCAAACTGAGATATAAGCCCTGTGTGTCCTTAATGTAATGAATTAAAAATGAAAATGAGTTTTTCTCTGGAGAATACTTGACTTATCAAAGAGAAAAGGTTTTTGTGAAGAGACTGAAGTGAGGTCTGACGTCTACAGAGTCAAGGAGAACATGTTGACCTTGGTTGTTGATGCCATCCATTTGAGATAAATTGACACTAAACAGTAATGTTTTTTCTTCCAACAACCACTGTTAACATTAGGACGTTTAATCTGGTTTCTTATTTGTATTTATTTATTGGCTCTGAACAACTCCCGCTGGAATACAATAAAGAACACACTTGTGATTGGCTTGTGTTGCTCTGAGAAACCTTCAGATTGTTAGGTTTGGACATTATTCAGTCGTTTACAAGCAGAGCTACCTGATTTTTTTTTACTGTTTCATTTAGTTTTTCAGTGTAATCTCCTAAAGTTTATTGTAACAGGAATCATCTGTGGAAAAATTAGACCTTAAGACGTGATCTAGTCTTTATATTTAAGGATTTTAATAGATTTTAGCAGGATTTTGTCCAATCACAGCTCACTTCAGGTAAAAAGGAGCGCTCCCATTGGTCGACACTGACGTCAACAACGAAGGGACAAGGAAATAAACCAAGGAAATGAGTTATTCTGTTGGAAATACGTCTTATTTTACAGAGAAACAGCTCAAAAAAGATAAAAATAGAGAAATGTGGTGTAAATTAAACATGGATAAATGTTTAATTTGGATCACTACAGTCTGCAACGGTAAACTCCAAAGATAATAGTTCAAGTTCAACTCTGAACTTTGATTTAATGTAATGTTTTAGTATTTTGTGGTGAAATATTGGACGTGTACCAACAGGTCCAGAGTCAGAGTGGGACAGAAGTGTTTGTAAACTGATATTGTGAATAAAAACAGTGAAATCATTAACAGAAGGAAAGACAGAGCTGAGTTCATCCAAAGTCCATTTCTATCGATCCCCACCATGAGCCCAACAAGAAACAGGCCTCACGTTTTTAAAAGATTCAAATTTGATTCATTTCACTTTTTAATTGAATGTCAGTGTAAAAGCGTTTTCGTTTCTCTCCTGTTTGTGTTCAATCTAAAACGTCAAAGTCTCGCCTTAACTAAACCCTCTCAAAGAAGCACGTTATCTTTAAATCTAAAGCAATTTCTCGTCTGGTTATTCAGAGTTTTATCTTCAGTGACAGAACTTCAGCTGAGGACTTTGTATTTACTGAGGTTCAAGTGTTTATTTCAGCCAATTTCACCTTCAAATGCGCGACTCAGATAGACATCAGAGAGTCGGGGGCAATGCCATCGGGAGCAATGATCTGTAACGAGACAAATATCGATTTACACTAGAGCTTGTTATTTGTGGTATTCACGCACCGTCTGCCGACCTCTTCAGCTGAGACCACCTTAATGCTAAAAATAAAAATGTGCTTTTAATGTAACCGTGAAGGTGAGTGTCCTCCTTCACGTCACAGCGACTGGTGCAACGTACTTTTATCAGTGACAGCCTTGAGTTTCTAAACACCTCGGTCTGAAGAATAATGACCCACGCTTTGTTTGGATCCGAGCTCATTTCTCTGTAAAACTGGTCTTAAGACTTTTTTGTAAAGGTCTTGTCTCAAACTTAATTCTCCCAGAGTCTTGTGGTGGTCTCAGACGTCGAGACCAACATATTTATCTGTTGATTGAATGAAAATCTCAATCATTTTATATTTAATTAACAAAAAATCTTGACTAAACTCTTCATAATTGCCCATAATCAAGATATCCCTCAATTTTTATTATTCTATTATAAACTAACACTCGTTTTTTCCTCCTTTAAAAAGAGCTTGAATGTATTTCTAGTGGATGAATGTGAGGGTGAATGGTTGTTTGTCAGTGTCTGTCTCTAAGTGTTAACCCTGCGACTAACTGGTCCAGAGTGAACCCCGCCTCAGGCCCAAAGCTGCTGGGATAGGCTCCAGTCACCTCTGACCTCTAAAGGTGGAAGAAGAACAAAAATATGGGCCATTTCTCTGCAGAATATATTGTTAAAATATCTTCAATGGAAAACAAACCAAACATTTAAATGTGCAGAGTTTTAAATGTGATTAATTTCATTTTTCCTTTGCCTTATTTACAGCAAAACATGATTTAGTCTCAATGGAGTTGCTACCGAAGCACATTTACATATTTACACATTTACAATCTTTTATTTGCTTTTTAAAATATATTTCATTGGTAAAAAAAACCCCAAAACAAACAAAAAACAGGGAATTATTAGATATTTAAAACAACAAAAGCTGAGAAATTACAAACCAGAGGCCATTTTGCAGAAATTAAAAGACTTTTTTGTCATATTTTTTGCTTTTGAGCCAAAAACAGCGTTGGGAACTGAGCAGCGCCGTATCAAGTATCTCTGATGAAGACACAGTGAACCCAAGGAAAGTGCAGGAGATGGCAGTTTTCCAGTTGAGAAGGTTAATGATTTAAGGCCAGAAGAAGTTAAACCTCGTGAAAAGAGTGTCCAGTGAGCGGTCAATAGTGAATTAAACAGTGGAGAAGATGAGAGAACGGGGTTATTGAGTCCATGAAACTTATAAACGTGGCAGCTTCGTCGTTAGAAACCAGCAGATCACACTCAAGAGTCTAATAAAAGTCTGATACCGTCTTGAAGTCTCCATTTACGGCTGTCACTTCTCGGCGGAGGAGGACGAGCCGGAGAAGCTGTAATAGCCGCCAGATTGTGAGCGCGATCGGACGAGACCGGTGTCCTCGTCCTACGGCTTCGATTCCTCTAATAATAGACCCCGGGCCGCTCCGTTACTCGTCCAAACAAACACCTCCTCAGACGTCGAACGCCGCCGAGAAGAAGGACCCGCCACTCAACGCTTTAACGCCGCGCGACGCCGGGGATAATAATGAGCGCTGTCGACGAGAAGTGCTTAGTTTGACGTGATTAGGCGTTAATTATTCAGACACGTGACAGACACAGCTCCGGCGACGGCTCATCTGTTCCACACTGACGTTTCTAGTTAATACAAATGATGTTAAACAGCGATAACGCCTGGGGTCGACTCTGTGTGGTGTGTTTGCTCGGTGCTAATGAAGGTACGTTTGACGTTTGAAGCTGTCTGTGATGGCAGTTCATTACGTTACCCATCTCTGTTGTGATTAATGTCAAGATGTGGCAGTAAAGCACTTCCGGTACAGTCTGGTTCTGAGATAGAGAAGCTCGTCGTCAGAGATCAACGTCTTATTTTCAAAAGGAAAGTTAAAAACACTAAAGAACAAACACAGATCACCAAAATGTAGTTTACCATCAGTGGCCATTTGTGGTGATGGAACTATTAAAGCTCCATTTTATTTTATTTTCTTGTCCCTGTCTCAGACTCCAGGGACCTCTCCTGCTTCTCTTTTATTCAAATATAAAACCAGAACTATTTTTACTCCACAAAATACTAAGACATTTCACCAAACTGAAGTTTAGCGCTGACCTGAAACTTTTAGCTCCGACTTTAGCGTCAGGACGACAATTATCTCCTCCTCGTTAAACATTACGTGATTGAATTGACAGTATTTATCTGTGTTTTACGTTGCCTCCCTTTTCTCTGTTGATGCTTTTCTTTTTTCAGCTGTTTCTCTGTTAAAAGACATATTCAGCTGAAAATACACTTTATCTGCAGCTATTCAACTTCCTGGAACGTCATGTGACAAGTGTCGACCAATGGGAGCGCTCCTTTTTCCAGCATGTTTTCTGTTCCTGAATAGAGGTTCTCATTTATTACAATCCCTTACAATGAACAGTAGATGGATCATAAAGTTTAAACCATTTTCACAACTAGAAGAAAAAAGTATCAGGTTGAGTGTGTTTAAAGTCCATTCATGACATAACGTTTGAATTTAAGTAAAAAATAAAATAGTTTTGAGTAAAGCTGCTACTCTGACATTTAAAGGTTGCCAAAGAAAGCTGGCTCTAGTCTCTTTTGACTCTGTCAGCTTGATGCCGACAAGTTGCTGAAAGTAATATCAGTGATTTAAATATTGTGTGTGATTTACACAGAAAAAAGTGTCAGTAGTTTTTAAACTGAAAGGTGGGAATTACTTTAAACCTTCAACTGTTTGCAGCAGCTGTAGATCCATTCAGAGCTTTAGAAACAAGGATACTCTGCCACACACTCAGTTTTATTTATTTAATTTGATATGGACATAGTTACAAAAAGAAAAAAAAAAGTGTAGCTTACAATATTCATCGTTTCAGAATCAAATATATCACTGAACCATTTCAAGTCTGTCCCTAGAGTTTAATGTTTAAAGCCGATCTGTGTAACTTTTAGTCCAAAAACATATATATTCTCTTTTATTTTGATGGTTCTTAAACATGAGATCAGTAGAATCATGTCTATTTCACTGACACAGTCCCCTCAGCTGGACACAAACCTCTGATATAACTCTACTGTCCCGGGACGGTGGCGTATCACGAGAGATTAAATGAATGAGCCTCTATACCACACAAAGCACATAAAATGAAGAAAATAGACCAATACAATGGACCCTAACAGAGGCGTATTTCTACAAAATACACTATAATTACCTACTGTTTCAAAAGACATGTTCTTTCTTCCAAACTCGCCATCTTAAACGTCATTTTTATCTTAATGTAAAGACTTGTTCTCGTTATAATCTGTGAGGTTTGTCTTAGAGCAGTTTCTTGTCTTTTATTTTGTGTATCGACAGTGCTCCTCTGCTTCAAAGGCTTTCATTACGTTCACCTGTTTTAGAAAAAGTGAGCAGCCAGACCTCTTTCACTAAATCAGTGTCTCAGACTGAATATAATCAGTGTTGATCTTACCTTTAGTCCTTCTC
>JAWCTZ010000303.1:0-49059 GCA_036850595.1 Rhyacichthys aspro | reverse complement strand
TAATATATAAGACAGTAAAAAAAATATCAATAGTTCATCTTTATCTTTTTTTACATTTTATTTTAGTATTTTTATTATTATTAAATAAAAGAACTATTTTAAAGAAGAAAGGCTGCCTCTGGGTGCTACTATGTACTAATGCTAAGAGTAGTAGTGATAAGCTTAATCCGCTGAATATTATGTTCTAAATATTAAGTATTTGTATCATAAAAGAGATTCAACTAATTTACGATGTGACTATTATATTATTTTTTCAAATGATAGTTACATCTCTCATCTCGATAATGAAATCCAGCTCGTGTTGTCTGTGTCTACACTTTTGTCCCATCATGACTATTATGGTGCATTCATGTGGTCTTCAGGAAAACGTTTTTCCGAGTTGAAAAATGCACATCAAGCTCGGAAACTCCAGTGAATCGGAGTTGCCAGAGATTCCATGTTGACGTTATTTTCATCATCAACATGGCGGAGGAAAGCAAACGTATTTTAGTTATATAAGTCATTTAAAAACATTTCATACCAAGTTACTAAACTAAATACTAGTTTTTTGTCCATATAGACTTATTTAGACTGTATATATAGTAAGTTATTCATTCATTTCCATCACGTATTTAGAGGTTCTTATGTTTTGATAGGCTACCTTTTCTCAAACCAGTACTAATAGGCTAATAATTCCTACTTTTACTGTAGTAACTCATTTAAAAATAACATTAGCACATTTTTGACTTTGCGTCCATCTTCCTTGTTGTTATGGTTTGGAATGTTCCGACTTCTCGAGCTGAAATCATGTAAATACACCAAAGTCAGAAGAACAACTTCCTAACTCGGATACTCTGATTTTTCGAGGACCACATGAATGCACCATTAGAAGGTAATTCTGAAATCTTACTCAAAGGTATTTATTTAGAAGACTTTGTGAATGGCTCACAGATGACATTGGGATTTGACACATTATCAATGCTATAACCACAGTCATTGTTGCTCATGATGGTCAGAAGGAAATAGCTATAGGAGAAATCTGTGTAACTAGATACTGTCTAATATTTTGAAAATATTTGGATGTATAAAAGTAGTGTTTTGTCTGCCTACAGTTTATCACATGTAGTTTTTGGCAGTCAGACTTCTGGGCCTATAGCTCATATTTCACTCATGTCCATACACTGTGTGCCTGGCTGCCCAGAACAGGATGCAGATAAGGGTTATTTGTCAGTAGAGAACGATGACATATCCTCTGGGCTGGGCACATGAAAGAGAAAAGGCCTATATGTGCCGTAGTCAAGCCACTAAGTCAACCTCATCTGTATTGTACTCTGAATGTTAATTTAGGCATTAGTTTACCATGATTCAAATCAATACCGACATGAGAGGACATTAGGATGACCATATTTACAAACCAAAACTACAAATCCAACAGTTCAATAGTACATTAACAAATACAAATATACTAAAATCAGGGCTAAGTGGGCATTTTTTTTCAGAAAATCTTTATGACTATGCATTTTGCGCTGAATAAAAGTTAATTTTGAGATAATAATGGTTAGTTCAGCACTGTATGGACAGCAGATATCAAAAGACCAATATACTATGACATTACCCACAACAGTGACAGTGATAGGCTTTGTGGAATTGGCCTTAACTTTTAACTATATTGATCCTGGGCTTATGTTACAGTAGATTTTGCTGTTTTATTGATATGTTTTACTCTTACAACATAAATAATATCATACATAAGTGAATATATGTTACCCTTATTGACAGGCCTCACTATTATGTTTGTAATTCATAAATAAACAATATTACTTCTGTTGGTAATTCATAACAGTTTTGTTTTGTAAGTGGTACTTAATCAGAAAAAGTCAGTGTAATATTAGTTAATATTATCTTTCCATGTGCTTACTTCCCTATGCCTTTGTTTGTGTTGGAACGGAAAGTTAAGTTGTTAATAATTATTTGAGGTTAAATTTACCTAATAAAAAAGATGTCATCATGAGATCATTTGATTTTTTTGTATAAAAGTAAACAGACAAAGACAATATCAAAATAATAAGACTTGTCTAGAGTTTTTATTTGTGTGTTATTCTTAGGAGGAATCCTGAAGAGACCGATACCAATCACAATAATTGTTCAGATGATCTGTTTTGTCTTTTCTTGGCATAAAAATTTTGCAAACATTTTTTCCAGACTCTACTTGAGACTTGTGTTTTGTTTGCAGGAAGTGCTGGGTTATCAGTGTGGGTACAGGAGCGCCTGAAGGTTTGACACTCTCACTGTGTCAAGCCTGGAAACCCTTTGCCTCGGTCTGTAGACTTGAGCAGTGCAGTGAAGGGTGAACCCACACAATGCTCATGGCAATATTGAATGGAACAAACCTGATGCCTGATAAGTGCTATTTAATTAGTTATAAATTACCTTGTCTTATTAGTAACATTAGTAGTAGTATTAAACCTGTAATAAAGTGCCACTGACGCAAGTAAAGAAACAATTACGAGCTAATGGTGTCAAGTTGTGTTGTTACTGAGTACAAATAATGTTAGTATAGTATTGAAGCATGTAAAATATCTATATTATCACTGCACAAGTACAACAAAATCACATAAATAAAAGAGCTGAAAAATGAAAAATACTACTTAACATTAGTTTTTCTCATTTTCCTGAAGCATTTTGTGAATTTACTTCAATTTGTTCCACTTTGCCCTCATTTTAAAATCCATTTTGGCCCCTTTAAAATAATTACCCCTGTTTAGTGTCATTTTGTCAATTTGTGTGGTGGCATTCTTCACTATTTCACATCTTTACAGTAGCTTAGTGCCTTTTGTCTGATTATTGTTCAAAGTCCACCAAAATAATCACCTACCAAATGTAGGTGTTAAATAAAAAAAAATAAAAAAAAATAAAAATAAAATAAAATAAAATAAGATAAGATAAGATAAAATAATTATTAAAATAAAATAATAATAAATAAATAAATAAATAAATAAAATAAAAAAATCACATGCAAACTTTAGGTGCATAAATAAAAGAGCTGAAAAATGAAAAATACTACTTAAATAAATAAAATAAAATAGTATGTTGAAAATCTAAATAAAACTAAACAGATAATTATCTTAAAGAGATGAATAAACATCTTCTACTCTCCCATTCCTTCTCTACAAACACTGCACAGCTCGTTAATGTAAAGTAACTACCTACACTTCCTCAAAGTCACCTTTAAAAACCTGTTGGCTAACATGTTAATATGTACAGTACTCAGCACATTTAAAGGGAACTTGCACAACACAAAGGACAACTCTAAGTCAACAGAGCTGTGGAAAGGTATGTTACTACATTGTCATCACTAAACCGAAACAGGGAGCACAGTAGCAGAGTGTACTTTCCTCCCAGCGTCCAGAGACATGGAGACTCTAAATGTGAATAAATGTGAGAGTGAATGGTTGTCTGTCACTGTCTGTCTCTATGTGTTAGCCTTCGATCAACTATCTAGTCTATCCCGGCAGCTGATAGAGAATAGATGAATTTTTTCCCCTCACACAGTATTTCTAAAGCAAAATGGAACATGCAAGCTCTAAATATGTTTTCATTAGAAGAATAAATGGCTTCAGATTAACATACTTTGCAAATTTTTATTTTTTGGCTTTATTGATAGATTTTACAGTAGCTAGACAGGGAATGGGGTGATAGTGCTGGGCATATGCGCTGCCTGAGCTGCTCAGTAAGTGATCCAAGTGGAACTTTCATTGCTTCCTATTGCTACAACTGCCCAAAGTGAGCACAGCTGGAGGAGAAGCACATTCATGACACAAAGGCTTAGTAATTATAGGAACTAAATTGATTCATGGCAAAATTTGAAAAGTAACTCTTTATTTGTCTTGTTTCTACAGGGTTTGATCATTAACAACTGCATGTCCCTGCAGGGCTACCATAGCTGTTCACTTACTCTAGGATTCTGTCCCAATACTTGCACTTCACACAAGTATGGACCAGACCTGACTTGAAAGATATTACCCACAAAGACGGGGTTTTCGTTTGTAAGCTATTAAACATAATGAGTAAAAGTCAAAAATTGGCAAAAATGGAAAGCATGTAAAACATTTAAAAGCTAAATTATTAAAGCAAATCAAATGAATAAACTTGTTGCCCAACACTGTCTAAATGTTGTGTGTCTTGTCTTTCTGTGAGCAAAAGTTCTACAACCATCTGCTGTTGATGACTTTGAGTGTAGCAAAGATTGATTCAAAAGATTGTATTGTGTGTTCTCTTTTTTCTGTTTGGCCTTGTTCTGATCATACTAAAAGTTACAGAGAAGAGTGACATATACAGGGGTGTCCCAGATCTTACTTAATGGCTTTGGACCTTTGTGCACTTTGAGGAAGTCCTTAGCATCAAACTCAAAGTAGTGAGAGGTAATGATAGTCAATAGGAATCCTTTCAGGGGCTGAAGATTGTAACACTTGGGTATATTTTATTACATTTTACAGTGTTTCAATGTAAGCTTTCAACTTTACTTCAGTCTATGTCACATCTGTTTGTTTTTAGCATTAGTTTTTCTCATTTTTCCGAAGCATTTTGTGAATTAACTTCAATTTGTTCCACTTTGCCCTCATTTTAAAATCCATTTTGGCCCCTTTAAAATAATTACCCCAGCTATTAGTGTCATTTTATCAGTTCATTCTTTGCTATTACACATCTTCCTCGTAGTTTAGTGCCTTTTGTCTGATTACTGTTAAAAGTCCACCCCCAAAAAAATCACATATCCACACAAAACATTGCAAAGGGACGCATATGGCCCCCCGGTCCTGAGGTTGACATGTGTGCCTTAGGGTATAGTGCGTGTACTAGAGAAAGGCCTAGAAATAAGGGCTGTTTGAAATCTGCACTTCATAAATAGATGCATTTAAAAACTACACACCCCAACTTTAATAAATTGCAATTAAATTAAATTAAATTAAATTAAATTAAATTAAATTAAATCTGCCTATTTTATTTGAACGCTTGTGTGTCACATTGCAATATCAGTAAACATCTTTGAAGGCACAAAAACAGTAATTAGGTTATGTGTTTTTAACATTATTCTGTTGCTACAGATTAACAACATGGCAGAGGTCACGTATCTAACATTTACATATTTATTATGTTTTAGTTTAGTCGTATACAGAACGGTTAGCGGTATGTGTTGACATTAAAGTAAGCACTGAGATTAAATTTTAAATACAACATGCCACTTAATATAAAGTTTATAGAGCATCTTATCTATGAACGCTGCTTCATTACAGCGTCACATGTGCATTTATTTGAACAGACATGTGCCAAAAGAATGCAGAGTATGTTGAGAACACCCAGCTTCTAAACAGAACGATGATTGATTTACGTACGAGCTGAAGTATCGCAAAGTCAGTTAAAACTTGCAGCTAACGGGGGCGACCGGTAAATGTCAAGAGAAGGTCAAGATCATGGTGTGCTCGAGCCTCACATGACTTTGTTTGGTATTTAGGGTCAAAGGTCAACCATGTTATAGACATAGGAGTCACTCGACCGCGCTAATCCTCACATGGAACGGAGAGAAAGGCGCACATAACTCATGGACATCATATGAACATGTAGAAGTAATATGGAGGGATTATAAATAAGTCTTCTGGCTTCGGTTTGGGACTTTTGAATGATATATTTGAAATGATTAGTTTAACTGATACAGTACGAGAAACCGGTTTTTAACAACAAATCACTAAATCACTGGGTATTAATAGATGAGTCATTATAAATCAAATACATCACACAGCTCATTCTTCTACTCAAGGTAAAACAAGTGCACATTCATGAATTCATCGTCTACCGTTTCCATAATCCATCTCTAATACAAAATAAACCACAATGACCTCTTTCTGTAACAAACAGATTCTGCAGAAGTCCAGTGCAATTCATGTTTCATCTGGACATGTCCTAAAATGTGAACTTTTTTTCTTCGTTATGTTTTACCATATTTTAAAACAAATCTTTTATCACAACAGCTATTTGTCTTTTAAATTCCCAGTAGTCTCTTTGTAATGGAGTTTTATTCATCTCTTTATAGCATATTTGAGACACAGACGGTGGAATTAATAAAGTTGTCTGAACCTGAAAGACGTCAACACAATAGTTTTATATCACTTGGGAGCCTTTGCATAAACGTGTGTATGTTTATTAAAGGGACAGTTCAGTATTCTATACAAGAGGCTCTATGTGATCATTAGAAAAAAGTAATCTGTTACCTTACGCAGCAGCAGATTTGTGAGTTCACATAGGCACAAAAATCCATCTTGCACTGCTCCTAGCCAACCGTCTGTTGGTGAATCACTGTCAGTGTGGATCAATGGTGTGGCAGCACTGACAGTAATGGACAAAGCAACTGTCTAATGTAACAACATGGCATTGCTCTGATTGGATAAAACCTTGTTACTGACTTGTGCCTCTCACTACTGTGTAAAAGACCATCTGGCAAGTCAGTTTAGGTGTTGCTTTCAATAGGTATTTATGGTCACAGCTCCATTTTGGGGGAGCAGACAGAAGTGTGTATCACTGTTTTTATTCTGTCCCTCATTTATAGAACCTCAGACACCTTAATGTGACTGTGTAAAGCAGTGGTGTCAAACTCAAAGTGGTGAGGGGCCACAGTAGTTAATAACAATCCTTTCAGGGGCCAAAGACTGAGACACTTGGAAGCTTTTATTACATCTTGAATGTGAGAGTTCAGTCTTACAAAATTTTGATTTATGGAAACTGGTTTTAGTTGGATTTTAAAAGGTTTTAGTTGCATTTAAATAGGCTTTAGATGGATTTGAACAGGCTTTATTTATCTTTGTAGCAAGAACTGGCTTAACCTAAAAGATTTCATAAAATAAATCTGGTTCAGATCCATGTAAAACCTGTTTAAATCCACCTAAACCCTGTTCAAATCCATCTAAAACCTATTAAAATCCATCTAAAACCTGTTCAAATCCATCTAAAACCTGTTCAAATCCATCTAAAACCTGTTTAAATTCATCTAAAACCTATTCAAATCCATTTAAAACCTGTTCAAATCCATCTAAAACCTGTTCAAATCCGTCTAAAACCTATTCAAATCCAACTAAAACCTGTTCAAGTCCATCTAAAACCTATTCAAATCCGTCTAAAACTTGTTCAAATCCAACTAAAACCTGTTCAAATCCATCTAAAACCTGTTCTAATTAAAACATAGAACCAAAAATATCACCTACTAATTGAAGAGCCATCACAACAACATATTTTGTGGAAAAATCCTTATGGACCACACATTAAAAATGAGAGTGAAGTAGTTCAGTGTTTTAAGTATTAAGTATATAAAATTATTTTTGTTTGTTTACAGTTACAGCTCCTGTAGGTCACAAATGAGCTATCCATAAGTAATCTATGTCTTAACTCCTTCTCAATCTGATGTCTGGGTACGGGGACATTGTGACTTTTTTACAATACAGCACCTGGTTTGAGCTTGTGGACAGTGTTGTAAACCATTTCAAAGCACCACAGTAGCAGTCTGTACAACAAAGGCGTCTTTTGAGAAAAATGACTCACCTATGAAGCTTGTCTGCAGGTCACACATTGATAATTCCCAACAAAAATGGTCTTGTTCTGTTCTTAAGTATCCAGGGAATATAAATCCAGTAAAATAATTTGCGTTTATGTATTTTTCAGGTACACCTATAATAAATTTGATAGCTTGAGTACAAAATATACAGTTTTACCTTTACCTTAGAGTCCAAACTTTTATATGGACTCCAAAGGGTATGCTTTTCCAGGCCTTTTAAGGCAAATTTACCCACATTAATAAGGGGTTAACTAATTGAATATGATATTTGAACTCTTAAATTGAATGTTAACAGTACAACTCTGATTTACACTACACAGTCTTTCACAATAAAATGCACTTTATGACATGTTTGGGATTTTTTTTTTACCATTAAAGATCCTGATTATGAAGAGTGGAGTGGCTCTGTACGTGTAATGCAAACACAATAAGCAAATTTGAAACAAAACATATCCAAAATACACTCCTTTTGCACAATTCAACTAAAATGGCCTAAATGCTGTAAATGAAGTGTTTTAGCCAAACTCTGGGCCTTTTGAGGAACATGGGCGACACAGAAATGCACTGACCCGTCAAACAGGCTCCGACGTTTAGGAACTCATTTTACTAATTGCCACGTTGTCTAATTGCTTTGCACATGTGGTATTTAGAAATCAAAGGGAGAAGTACAGTTGAACCAGAGAATTTAAAATACAGAAAAAGGATGGCAACAGTATAAAAATGAAGTGTTTTAATACCAACGTGTTTCTACAACAATCTTTGCAAAAGGTGATAGGGCGCTGACTGAATTTTGTGCAAAGAATACAAAAAAGTCAATGTGGTTGCCTTTCAGTAAATGTTGAAATTACATTTTGAGAACAGTTTAATTTTCAGTGTCTGGGTTGCGTTTGCATTTTGGCTTTTTAGGGCTGTATGAAAAGTAGGGAAATAATAAACTGAGGAGCTGGCTTATAGCTTGTTTGCACTTGACGTCACCTTGTGGAGAGGCTCCGGTACAAAACGCACTCATTCTGCCAAAGTAGCCGGCTGGTAAAGTGTGAATGTTTTGCATATACAACGAGAGTTTGTACTGATCTCCCAAGGTAGTTGTCAACGAAGGTGGAAAATGTAAGATACAGTAATGGAGAAATGGTCTGAACCTGTGTTTGCGGCTTCATCAGAGGTAACTCCACTTTTGCAGATTTTTACATGGAACATAATCTTATAGATAGATAGGGTACATAACAACAATGCTAAGATACTAGTGTGTTAGTAGAGATCTAACTACTAATGATAACCAACAGTTAAGGTAAATGCATCATGGTTGTGGACCGAGCCACTAAAACAAAAAGTGTATGCCTCCATACTTTTGTAGGCTTTTATTTGTTTTTTAATGGAGAAGGACATCTAGAGTACAAGATAATGCTCTTTTCTGCTGTTCTTGAAACAGTTAAGAGCTCACACTTTCTTCCCTACCACAGCAAATGTTTACTTTCTGCTCTCCATTAGGATCGCATGACTGCAAACTAACTATTGGAAACTAATGCATACGTAACAGCTAACATCAGGAATCCAGAGTCGCCAAAAAAGTTTGAAAAATGTCACAAAATTCTGCATTTTTCAAATTTGACTACATTTTAAATTCGGCCACACATCCCTGGAGGTTCTCTTGTAAAGTTAGGTGATCATTAGCATCATTAGCATCACTAGCTATATAGCTTTGTGGGTATTTTTCATCTTATATCCCAGCTTCTAGACTAATCAAGCATAAATGAGAGCAGAATTGGAAAGAGTTGGTGCAGTAGGGTGTCCACGTAGCAGTAAATGCACAAAAACGATTGTGATTATGAATGCAAATGAGTATAATGTAGCACTTTTTCTTGCTTTGAGAATAAATGGGGCACAAGCTTCACTTTGATGAGATACTGGTGGGAAAAAAATGAGCTAAAGCAGTCACAGAATCACCTATCGATGCATTCTACGGTGGGAGGAAAGTGGAGAGAGATATCATGGCAGCACAGAGAGAACTGACCCTCTCCACATGATCCTGTGACCTTCTCGCTGTGAGGCAGGAGTGCTAACTACTCTGCCACTGTGCAGCCTCTCGCTCAGTCTGTCTGAACTTTTTTCGACACGAGTTAATCACTTCTGGCTTCTGCTGAATTCCATGACTTCAACACACTCGGGTGGCTGAGGTCCAGTACACTGACAACATGATAAGTGCTATTTCACAAACTCAGCTATTTCACAAGAACAACATTAACGGACTCTAAATGCTGGTTTCAAACTCAACTACAGGGAATCACAGCTTTAGGAGTTATAGATTGTTGGTGTAAAAGACATGGTCAGCTTTTCAGAATATAAATGTTCTTTTCTGTCATTTAAACTACTCTGATGCAATCAATAGGCAACAGTTTTTCTAATTTTAAGCAATAAAAGCAACTCTCAAATGACTGAATTAGGACTCATAAATCATATTGAAAATAGAAAAGAGATCGATCCCAGATGAAACTCCCCAACGAGAAGTTTTTTTTGATAATCTCCATTTATCACATATTTTTGCTCTAAAAACAGTGTTTATGAAAATTGACAGTTGCATGGGTGAAATTATGACATAACGTATTTAAGTTACATGACTTAAAAGGTGAGAAATGTGGCTTCAAAGTCAAAATGATGAGATTCAAATTAGCACAGCAGCTATTGGGTTGTTTAATTCGACAAGAGATGGCATTGAAGTTGACCAAGGACTACTTTAGAGGTGGCGCAACAACAAATAAAACATTTACACAAAATTTAACAAAGTAAACACACTGTAAAGGATACTAAGCAAAGAAATAAAAGTATGGGAGTCTGTTTCTGCCATGGAAAAAAGCCCCACAGGAAGTCTTTTTATATCATGATTATGAGATATTAAAGTCATAATTATGAGTTTATTATGAATTTAATATCTCATAAGCATGATATGAGTTAAGAAGTCATGATTTCAACTTTTTAAGCTGTAATTATGAGTTAGAAAGTTGTAATTTTGACATTTGAAGTCATAATGTTGCCTTTTTATTTATTTTTCTCCAGTGGCGTATACAGGCTTCCATAATAAACAAAGCGCTAGCAAACCTTTATTATTTGACTTCCATTTAGTTGTAGTAGTTTAAAAGACAAAGACATAATACCCATAGTGCTACATATTATAGGAACAAACCATAAAGTTATAGAAGTGTAGGGTTATTGAGCATGTATTGAATTTACAGTAATGATTACAACAAAGATAATGGTTAAAAGCTAGTGTTAGTATTGTTTGTTGCTTTGTACCTTGATAGTGTGTCTTATGGGTCCCTTTTAAGCCTATATATATTTTGTATGTTGTTTGTTTTAGTACCAACATGGACATTTCAATATGACATTCCTGTTTAAAATGGTATGAATGGTGTTTAATATTTTTCCCCAGTACTATTTGGATGTGTGAATGCGTCTCATTCCCAGACTTAGTGACACCTCTGTTTATCAGTTCAAGCCTGTATGAATGAGTCTGTGTTTGATTCAGGTCAGTGAGCCATTGAGCTCTTCTGTTACATAACTAATATAAACTACTCCAAAATAAAAGGCTGGACGTGAATGATCTTCTCATTACCGCCACAATCATAAAAACAAACCGGACAGTTTACCTAAATATTCCCATGGCCAGTTGCTTTCATGTGTTATTTTAAGAACAGAGCTTTATTCTTTGTTTACCTTCAGATTGAGACGTTTTTTTTTTTTTTTTTGTGTTTGCAGTGAAACGTCCAGATATTGTTGTGGACAGGTGACTTATGACACTCCTGGAATTTCCTGCACGTCTGCGTCAGTTTCAGTTGTTTTCCCTCATTTCAAAGGTATATTTGGTGTGGCCCTTTCAGGACAGCACACATTAAAGGCTGTTCTAATGTAACCTTAATAGTTTTTGGCATCTTATCGGGCTTCCACTCTGGAAATGTCATTAGCGCTGTTCTAATAAGTTGATACTCTTTACTTTTGCAACAACCATCTTAGGATATCCGCCGATTCTGTGTGCCGTGTGGCATTGAGGCTGTTTTTAGTTTGCCCTTTAGCATCAGGACATATGTACGTGATGCCCACACAATCGTTAAATCTCTGCAATATGACATAGTGCTTTTATTGGAGCCAAAAACGGAAAGGAATGTTAGGATTTTATTGCAGCTGATGATGTTCCTAACACATTCTAATGGCTTTACAATGTTTACAACAGCATCAAAGTGTCTTATCAGTTGATGCTTCACATAGGTTTACACATTAACTAGAGCAAAAGATGACCGTTTCCAAGATGAGAGCGTGCCAAGACCAAGGAACTGTTTCTATACAAAGTTTAAAGCGAAATATTTCACTTCTGTTTCTTTTATGGATTTATAAAATACTATTATACAAACTTTTAGCAGCAGTATTATATCAACTTCAGGTCAGTTTAGATGGCCTCCTTTAGAGCAATCCACCTGAACAGACATGTGTTTGGATGGTGGGATAAAGCTGGAGGATGTACTCAGATAGAGCCCATAAAAACACAGGGAGGACATGCAGACTCCTCACAGGAAGACAAAAGGCCCAGGTATTAAATCTATGTCCTTCCTGCTGTGAGGCAGAAGTGCTAACCACCGCACATTTTTATTATAATTCCTTTTGAAAAAGACACAAAGGGAAAAGTGATAGTTTTTGAGATGTTTGAAGTGACAGAATTCAGTGACAATTTCAGATTCTTTTTAGTAATGATTTTTAGTATAAGAGGACCTTGAATGTGCTTAAAGGCGCAGTGCCATAAAATGTATTAATATTGACATTTTGTTACTAGAAACAGGGTGAGAATACATTATGTAATTTAATTTGTATGGGCTTATACTATACCTAATCAATGAGCCCGTTTACATGACCCTGATAATCCGATCACTGGGAGTAATCAGATGATTGTAAAAATGAATCTGATGCGTTTACATGCACTTCAGAAATGCAGTAATCCAGGTGTACACACTGTTGCTGTCCTTTGTTTATACGCAATATGTGTAGTATTTTGTCCTCTGCTAAGGTTGTGACTTAAAAAAAATAATTCTGCATAATCTGAAATCATATTATGCTGCTAACATGATCACTTGAATAATCTGATAACTCCAAAAATCTCATAATGATCGGATTTTTAGTGTGCATGTAAACGCTCTCAAACTCGTTCTCCATCGTTGTTCTACTTGCTGTATAATGCCAGCATCAAATAGTAGTTGAGCAGGGTTAGGATGTTATTATTATTTTTTTTTTTTTACCATCAGCACACTTGTGATGTCTTGTGTGTAAGACTGTGTCAGGACATTGCACAGGTCTTACATGTATGGTCCAGTAATTAGAAAATGGGGTTCCATGGCTACTATGACTGATGACTTACCTGTACAGTAGAGTTGTGAGAGTATGCTGTGATTGGAGAAGCAGATGGGAGCAATGACGGAGACTAAACTATGTTCTCCTGTGAATGGGGTCAGTGAAAAGGGGTTTTTTTTTTTTGGCCTTTATTTCAGAGTCAGAGTATACAGATATGGGGGGAATAACACTGAGCAAATAGATGCAGGCTGGAATTTAAACTGAGTTGCTTGAGTAACAGGTAAACTAGCCCCAAAACTCCACATAAATGTAGTTAGATTCTTTTTCCCAAAAACTGGAGTATCCCTTTAAGACTGGATCAAAACAACAACATCTGTCTTTAAAGGGATATTTTGTATTTCACCGATAAAAGGCCGGTTTTGTGCAATAATGAATAGTCTAAAGTAGCAGAGCTTTGATTGGGATGCTAGGTTCCCTTCAGTTGTCACATGTGGCTTCCATTTATGACCATTGCAAAGGCCCAGCGTCACCCCCGACAAGTCCGAAAAGTCCTTTCAAAAGCATTACTCAAAGGCTTAGTCAGGGGTCGACAACGCCATGACAACATGTTCAGTGTGAGAGACTCCTTCCCGCTTCAGAGGCCGCATCATGTTTTAAACACAGCTGTGGAAGAATCTCCAGGGAGACGTCCACAGACCGACCACACTCAGACATCAGGAAGTTGTTAAGCGGCGAACAGTGACGGACAATATCAATGACAATGCGAGGAGAACAAAACAGTGTGGACGAGTGTTCGGGCAGGTGCTGGTTCCAACGACTTTGTCAGGATAGAATTACTTTATATAATTTATGCCTGATTGAGTTCTATTCAATTTCTACAGCTTTTGTTTCGGTCCAAATTTCATTACACAAACTACAGTGGCCTCAGAGGGTCACGAGTCAAAAATGAAATTCACATTAAGTTAACAAAGCAATCTTGAAAAATCTGAGAGGATAAAACACTTTTTTTTTTTCAAGAAAATGTACATTATTTCCAGAACATTTGGATTTCCATGCATAAAAAAACCCATAAAATTTTCAAGTTCCATTCAATTATTCTATTTCAACTAATTTAATAATCGATTAATCGCTATGTAGGGTATTCATAGAATCTGAAACATGCCATGTGCTGAGAGAAGAGGTTTTATTATTACTAAGACAGAGCAGTAAACCTACAGAACAGGAAAAGAAATGTACATTTTGTGTTATAAAAATACATCTTTATGTGTTTATGCTCTATTGTCAGTCCTGTTGCAAACTGTAGCTTAATCTGGTTCAGATTTTGTAAAAATATATGCGATTTTTTTGTTGTATTATCATCAGTTTAAACAGGAACAATAAATCACCAAGTTTTTGACTATTTGTCTTTGTTAGTCCACCAGGTTCCCACACATTTACACATGCTTCACTATATGATTATTAACTGATTAATCAAAAAAAAAAAAAAAAAAAAAAAAAGGCAGATTATTCAATAGTTGCAGATAGAAACCTCCAATACAAATTATATATTATTCCTGTTGCTGTGACGTGCAGACAATACGTCAGTGACATGCTCAAATAGAAGGAGCAGAAATAGACCAAAACACTGGACCCTAGCAGAGTTGTATTTGTACAAAATCGTTTAAAAACATCAAAATGAATCTATTTTTCAGAAACAAAAATGGCTATACACATCAAAATGCTAAACTATCCCTTTAACTAGATTCAACAGATGTATTCCACTAGTACTTTACTGGCAATTAGCATCACTAGCTACGGCTGACTTTGCTATTGCTCCGTGTGTCAGGAACTCTTTCTTTAAAATGGAAATGACATCTGCTTTAACCTGTTTTTTTTGGGTAACATCACAGTTGATAGATTAAATGGTTCAATGTTCTTCTGTCTATGCTTTGGAATTTCAAGAAAAAAAAAAAAAAAGAATTTCATAAGATAATAAAATGTCCTGTGCCAGCTGATAAAGATGGACCTGGCAGCAGCTTATCCCTGGCTTTAGTCCAGTGTGGATAATGGTACACTATCAGTGCTGGGTTGCTCACATTTTTTCCAACAGAGGCAGGATCTCAATGTACAAATGGAGACAAGTTGCACTTTTTATTGAATTATGAAGTAATGTGTAACTAGATTTATGTTTTTACGATTGGAGCGCAGTTAAAGATCCTCTACGTAGGGTTTCTGCTGAGTGTTTGTAAATAAACCTTGGCCCAATTTCAAAAAGAAAGTTCAAAAACCCCAGGACTATTCCATTCAGTTCAGGACAATTCTGGAGTTTCAGAAAACAGGTTTTCTCAACTCTCTTCAGCTCAGGGATGACAGATATTATCAATGAGGAGCTGCCATGGCAACGGTAATCAAACTGAGGCCGCCATGTTGGATGAGATACGATTTTATTTATCAAACAGACCATATTAAGCTGAATAAAGAGGAGAACAACAACAACATGCTATTTTAACCTTTATTGGAATTGATAGCACTTGATGTTGCTATGTAATTATATTTTGATTATAGTCTTATTTTGGTGTTATGTTGCTCAATATGTGCTAATATGCATCACAGAAACACAGAGCTTTTCAATTCTCTGCTCCTAAGTTCAAAATTTAAAATGTAATAAAAGGAACACAAATCAAACATGTACAACCTTTTAACCAGTTTCTCAGATGCAAAAAATCTGAATGTATAAAACTAACCCAAGTTCTCACAGATTAATATTAACTGCATCACTGTGAATGAGGAAAGAAATGATTCAGTTAGAGACAGATGGCTAATAACTATATAGCAATTAAACTGTTTTTTTTAGTGGCGAGATATGGAAGTTAAAGGCACACTATGCAGGATTTCTGGGTAATTGTCAACAAATCTTGCCACATGGCCCCTTCTCTGGATGGAGTTTAGAATGACATTAATAGTTTATTGTGGAGGTTTACTGTCTTTTTTTATAATGAGAAAACACATTTAGTAAGTGTAAATAAAAAAAAGTAAACTGTGAAATAGGAAGCAGATGATGAAGATAAATGAGTTCTTGTTTTTTTTCTTTTGCACATTTGTAATTTAAATATTAGACAAATGCACACAAAATGCAGTTTTTAAGCGAAGATTGTATTTATTTAGGGAATGAAGCTATCAAAAAATGTGATTAATCGCAGTTCCTTTTATGATTTAGCATGGGGGGCAATTACTTTTTCACATAGGGAAATGTAGCTTCCGTTAATAAATAAAATCATCACTTAAAATTAAAAAAAACATTTTGCCCTTGACTTGAGTTTATCTTTGTCTAATTTTTTTTTTTTTTTTTTTGATGATCTGAAACATTTAAGTGTGACAAATGTGCACAAAAAAATAAGAGATCAGGAAGGGTTCAAATACTTTTTCACAGCACTGCATAATAATAGACTTTTCCATTATGTGAGTGTTAATTTATTTTTTGTAGTATGCCTTCGAATGACAGCAATCTTTCACTTGGTAAAAACTACAGCGTTATGGAAACGACAAAACAACATGTCCACTACTTTTTCATGCTTAACTCAGTCACTGCTTCAGATATATTACCCCAGTTGAGCTAGGGTTTAATGCATAATAAAAATCCCCAAAGAGACAAAAAGTGCACTTTAAAACTAATGCAATTTGATGGACAGTCCTCTTATTTGTTTCTTTAATCACATGTTGAACTATTGCCTGAGGAATGTGTTTAAATGTGACAAACTGACTCTGGTGAACATCAAAAGGGAGGTTACCCAGCAATAAAAAGTGGATTTGTCTTTTCCAAACATACGACAGCATCTTGTAACAGAGCAAAAGCCAAGTGGAGTGTAGGAGGAGATGGGACACACAGACATAAATTTCTAGAAAGTTAGTGTGCCGTAAATTGTGCCAGTCACAGTGATTTTCCCTATAAACCTGTGTATATATGCTGTATATAATTCACTCTGAATGCCGTAGATAAGAAAAGGGGAGTCACCAGTGGTACCAGTGTCTTCAGAATTTAATAAAAAACAAAAATGTCTGAAATCAGTCAATCAATACAATCTTAAACGGGACACATGGGATTTTCATTACAATTTAATACTCCAGCACATTCAAACATACTTACTGAAAAGCATATATATTGTTAAATGATGGTCTATAAAACATAATAATAACATAAAAAAAAAAAAAATGACATTTGAGAACCATGCATACAAACTCAAGCCTATACCACCTAATCCTTATTTATCATAACACTGACATTTGTCATCAAAATATATTTTGTATAAGTGTGAGTAAGTCTGTGAAGGAGGACCTTTTGTATCCCACTAGGTTAACCTTTTGACCTCTGATGGAGACTCCCTTTCCCAGAAAAAATGCCTTAGTTTTCAATATTTATGAACATATTACAAAAGAAAAAAAAAGTTTTAGTCAGTTCCTCACAGAGTAACAGACAATGTCTAACATCTAAAATGTATATTATTTATTCAAATAAAACCTGGTGGTAATGTCTCATTTCTACCCCCAACATTTGACATCACCGTTAAATCATATGTAAGTTGTCCATTTAATGAAAGGAAAAGTATAGTTATTTTATTTTTTTTGCATGAATTGTATCAGTGTCATTGACTGAGGAGAGCGCCATTATGTTTGAAATGCCTGTGTTAGCTAACATAGCTTGTATGTTGCTATAGGCACAGTGTTTTCTGACATTTCCCATTTTTAAAAGACGTAATCAAACATTTTTATTAGGTTTATCTCTGATTTAAATGTATTAAATTTATTTCTGTGCTCTCCCTGGCTGTGGGGCGCCGGTCTAATGGATGTATATGGAACAAACAATACTTCTGACAAAGTGGTGACCTGAGGCTGTTCTCTTTATGGCTTCTTCATGTGACTCCCTGGGGCACTAAGAGCTGCGCCCCTGGCCAATCAGAAAATAAGATCATGTCATTATATCCCTTCTGACTGCTTCTTAACATCTGTCTGTCAAATAACATCATGCATCATTTTCAGCCTTCCAGTCAAACAGTGGATCCAGTCAAAAACAATGACAGCGTCCCTTTAAATGTTTTCTTACCAGCCCTCACTGCCATACACTACAGACAGACAGACTTAAATACATGTTAATCACGATTCATCTTAAGAAAGTGTGAGGGAGGAAGCTTTTGTGTCCTGGATGCATGACCTCTTGACCTTTAGTTGAGTCTCCATTTTTTAGGTCTTTCTTTCCGAAACAAAGATGCCTCAGCTTTACTTAAGGGTCAACAGTGTGAATGTATAGGCTCCAAACCTGCTGTAGTTAGGTTCTGAAGTTTTACTGTGACTAAACCCAGTGGTGCACACAGTGGTTTAGTTCTGTAGTTCTGATGTTTTGTAACAGTTGTTTCTTCTACTGTAGAAAATATACAACAAAAACGTATACTACTATTGGCTAATATGAAGCGCCTGTATTGCAAATTGAAAGCACATATGTTAACAGTATGGGGACAGCTCACGTGTGCAGCCCCTCAGGGAACACTGCCAGTCTGCTTACACAGAAGGTGTGGGTGGTGAGGCCATCTGTTTTCATACCGACAAGGGAAACAATGAAACTAAATTAGCCCATGTCCAAGAGAGAGTCATTACGAGGCCAGACTAATGAGACTGTAGTGACTTCCTTATTTTACACAAGGCCTCCTCAGAGTCTATATGCTGCTATAACAGTGAGGTATTGTGATTTCTGTACCTCGCTAACGTTATGTAATAGTAACTGTGCAGAAACAGGATGGTGGCCATGTGACAACATTGATTCAAAACATCCTTTACTACAAATGATAAGAAAAGTCCAGGGCTCAGTACAGAGATCCACCCAGCTCCAGGGATACATAAATTTAATCTTTCTGCGATGTACAATGTGAAAACACAGTGTTCCCATGTAGCCACTTGTGTTCTAATAAGAAACATTTTGAAGGAAAACCAGAAGTATTCACTTGTTTCCAGTGTGCTCTTGTTACTGTATATCAAAGGAAATAGAGAGTGAGAAAAGCACGGTGCTGAATGTTTCAAAGAATAACACCAACCCAATATTAGAAATAGGAATCTAATGTAAAATACAGTACGTTAGTTCAATAAAAACTTGAATGGTTTAAATACATGTTTCTGCTGATTGTGTTTTTCAGTAGCTGAGTGGAATTTAAATGTGCATATTACTAAAACTTTTTTTCAATGTATAACTTATTGCTGCAATGTGATATAATAATGCATTTATTTTATATTTATTATTTATTTCATTTTAATAAGTGTTAACCTACTGGTTTATTAGATATGATCAAAACATCACTTTAGAATAGGTTACATATTCTGAGTTAGACTTAATTAAGAGTTACTTGCACACTCCTAATACCTCTTTTAGGGTGCTTTGTTCCGTAAGAATTGTCCGTATTTATTAGGTGTTAATAAGGAAGAATGACTATTCCTGTGGTACTATACCCTAATAACGCTCATACTCCACAAAGCTTATTAAGCTCATTATTTATGTTCAACAACTTCCTTACTTCCTACTAATTAGCAGTAATTATGAGTTTATTAAGGGGAAAATGTTAGTTAGTTGCTAATTAGTTGTAGAATATGTTCACACAGAATAAGGGATTAATAGGTGCTTTATAATTACCAATTAAGAGCTAATTAACCACTAATAAGCATGCTAATTAGCAGTAAGTTAATTTATGGTTAATAGGTGCACCTTAAAATAAAGTGTTACCGTAAAAAAGATTACAGTAAACTATTTAAGTCACAAATCTAATATACATTCACAAAATAACGTTAAAGATATTAGAAGATGGAGTAAAAAATGTTTCTGACACTTAAATAACTTTTCATCAGTTGAGTTTAGAAAAAGTCATCAGAATAACTGATCTGCCTTTTTTTGGAGTCATAACTTACTTAAATAAAATGTATGATGTAACCTCAGATCACACGTAAAAATGCTAAAGTACAGAGACTAATTTGTGTTCACTTTTGAGTAACAGGTTCTAGTAAATCAATTCTGTAATACAGGAAAAAATGATGCAACCACATTACAGTTACATTTCTTGAAAACAGATTACTCAGCAGAAGTACTTACAAGGAAGCTTTCTGAATGTTATACATCATTGTGTCATAGTCGCAACAACCATTATGTTATTATTCTAATGATACATACTGTACATAGAAAAGTAATGAATAGTGTGAATGCGTTTTACATAATAAATACAATAAGGGTAAAGTAATTTAAGTACTCTGATTACATTACTTTCATATTGTTCTGTTTAGATATTCTTAATATTTACAAATTTCACATGTAATTAGGCCACAGAGGAGGACTGGTTATTTACAATGGATTTCATGAGCATATTGGTCGCCTTGTGCACTACATAGATATAGATAGGTTTTTGATAGGTATTGCACAATTGGACATGTTTGAGTTCTTCATTATTAATTGCCCTCACTAAGAGGAGCCTGCTGGAGTTGCACAGTAGTTTGCGAAGTGCTAAAATTTGCTATAGATATGCAACAAAATCTTCAGAAGGCTACAATTCAAATAGATGGATATACAGGCTTACACCAGCACTGGAGGTGATGGGCGAGGGAAAACCATCACTGTTTGTAGCTATATTTAGTAACTGTAAACTACTGGAACACTTTTTTTTTTTTTTTACAGTAAGTCTCCTATCCCTGGTTGCAAATGTAGCTTATAACCAGTGTTTATGATGCCCAAAATGCATAGAATACTGCACCAGCTGACCAAATAAGCACACTTACTCAAGGAGAACTATACCTGTGTCCAAAACAGGTTTGCTTTTGCCAACAACTGCTGGAATTCAATTTGCTCCACTGTGCTTTGCCCAGTCGAAGAGTTTTCCCCGGTGTGAAGCTGGGGAGTGATCTTATCAATTTTACAGCAAAGGCATTTTCTCAGATTTGTCCAACAGTGCTCGTGTCAGAGGTCAGACTGGTTTCATTTTGCCCCGGCACAAGCTGAGACGAAGTAAGAAGTTAGCAAGGCAACAAACTTTAATGGACAATGTTAAGGGTGTTGGTGCAATGCGTTGGCGCCCACGTTCTAATCCTTAAAAGACCATTAAAAGTTGTTTGTCAGCAATATGTTCCATTAATGGTGACGTCTAGGATGAGGAGAGCCACCTTGATACCCTTTTGTCGGGAAGTGAAGTCAGTTTTTAGCTATCAGCCGGTCCGGGATAAGGAGGAACCATAACAGAAATAAAAGTCTATCAGCACAAAGCACGCAAAAGATGGAGGCTTAACAAAGAAAAAGGGAAGCCTTGAACAAACAGCAACGTAAGCAGTGACAAGGCGAGTGTGACCAAACCGACGGGGAGCTGTGATTCTGAGAAGAGGGGACAAAAGACGCGTCACTAGACTTTGGCAGCCAACGAACAGGAAGTGTGGGCCCAAAATGTGGATGCATTTAGAAACCATGCAACGTAAAGCTGAGCCTGGCAGGAAGAAGTGGCAATACAGTCCCGGATAGATCATTGTCAAAGTCAGGAATTCAAGGGTTGGACACATCAGACTGATGCGGACTACGAGCGCATTTACGTAAGGGAAGGGAATGTGAATGCGGAGACTTGGAGATAAAAAAGGCATTATTATTGAAAAAAAATCAACAAAAAATCAAAAAAATTAAGTACTATCAGTGTATTTTGCCAATGTGGTGAAGAAAAGCCGAGGCAAATACTTATTTATTCAGCTTTGGGCATGAGGCACAAACCTGGAGCATAGTCAGTTAAAGGCAGGACTAACACTGAGGCACAGTTTCATCAACAAGATTTAATTTAATGTTGGACTAAAGTGGGTTAAAATTTACATAACAGGGGTTGAACTGCCAGTGTTAAGATCAAAGTGGGTTTACTGAAGCCACCTACATCAACCTTTCCTGCTTTAGTAAGTACTGGGACATTACTTCAAACCAAAGTTTAGAACTTACCTTAAACTTCTAGCTTCAGTGTCAGCCTGATGTGTTCCTCTATTTATCTCCTCCCTTTTCTCTATTGTGCTCTATGTTTTTCTTTTTTCTGTTTTTTTTTTCTCTATGTAAGCAGATATATCCACTGCTGGAAAAGACACTATCCAGCCATTGATTGAGTATTGACAAATAGTAGCATTCATAACTCGTGTGATTGGTCAAAATCTCCAATATGTGCAGAAAATTCTATGAAAATCCTTGATAATAAAGCTTAAACAGTGTCTTAAGGTGCTGTTTTTTGATGCGATTTAACAAATTTTTCTCAAAAACAAGCCATGGCAAAGTTTTGAGCACTTTGCAAACGCTAGTGCATGGTCCAGGTTTGTGCCTCATGCCTAAAGCAGCTGGGATTGGCTCCAGCTGAATAAATATCTATTTGCCTGGGTTTTCTTCACCACATTGGCAAAATATACTGAGAGTAAATGTCTGGCAGATTATATCTTTCATATTTCTATCAGATAAGGCATTTGTGCTAAAAAATGTTTTTTTTTAATGTTTGTACTTTACAATTCTTTCAATAATAATGCTTTTTTTTTTTTTTTAATCTACAAGTCTGACAGTCAAATTCTGCACATTCATATAGTGAAGCTGTACAAAAATGCTTTCTATGACATAAAAATACAAGAAACAAAAAATACAAGAAAGAAAAATTGTTTGATTAGAAATAAAAGTGACATAACAATGAATCAAATCATTATTTTAATATTTGAGAGGTTCTGTAAGCATTGAGGGAGTGGAAACTGCTGACTGCCGTCGCTGTTCCTCTTGTTGTGGTAAACAACAACCTGTAGCTAGGCTGCAACATCCACAGCGGAGATTGCAGCTTCTAACACTTTATATAAAAGCTTGTTGGTTCTGTGTACTCAGGAGAGAGTTTCTGTGTCACTTTGTCATATTAAAACTCAAGTCATACGCCTTATGCCAACTGTAAAGATGTAGATGTCCACACACTCATCATTAGAAGGAGTGTAGTGACAATTGGTGATCTACAGACAGTAAACAGAGCTTGAGGCCAATGTGCTGTCATTTATTAGTCATTTGCATTATAACGTTAAATAATAAATGGTAAAAAAAAAAAAAAAAAAAAAAAGCGTCGTCTGGTACTAACACATTTGAAATCTTTTGGTCTTTTCTTCCGTGATGCACATGAATCTATTCCAGTATTTGTTGGCACTCTTCTCACCTCATTGTCCCCACACTCATGGACACTACTGCCTGCAGGGAAATGAGAACGTCACTCTCTTTCCCTTCCCATGCCCACCAACATCTTGGACAAATCCCATCCGGGCCAGAGCTGTCGCTAATGGACGTCCAGGGCTTTGATGTGGGACAACAAGAACAATCCTTGGGACGATTGGTCACTGATTACACGCTCACTGTCTACCTGTTTCTTGGTAAAGATTGCCAAGTTCTTAGAAGAAGCTGGTCTGGAGCATTGTCACTTCAGGGACTGGGGTTCCTCTGAGTTGCCTTGTGTCCAGAGGAACTGTCCTTGAACTGAATAAGGAACCAGTTTGGAGCGTGTTAGTGGGCGGCCGTCCTCGGGGATTCATTAAATAGTACAGTGAGCTATTATTCAGACTGTCGCTGGTGGAAACACTGTCACACGTGCCAAGCTGTCGCACAACACTAGTGTACGGAAGTGGCGTGTCATATTCTGGCAGTGGTACAGTTGGTCTGCATGCAACTTAAGCATTTCCTTTCAGAGTGATGGCTCAGAACACTTTGATCCCGACGCTGTGTGACGTACAGGCACCTGAAACTGAAACCCAAGATGTTTGGTACTGTCACCTCACAGCAAGAAGGTCCAGAGATAGACTCCAGATGGGGTTTGTTTGTTTATGTTCTCCGTGTGCTGGGGTGGGTTTCTCCAGGTACTCCAGTTTCCACTACTAACATCAAAACATACTGGGCACCCCCTGATGGCAGCTGTCGACTATATATTTCCTCACACAGAAAATAAAGGAAAAATGTTGGCAAATAATGATTATAATAAGAAAAAATATTAATTCCTCAAGAGAAAATTCAGTAAAATAAAGAATAAAAAAAAAAATTAAGGCATTCTGAAAAAAGGAGTCTTTCAGCTCAATAATCTCAGGTGTCCATTGACTAATCCAATAGTTGTATGAATACGCCGCACAGCTTCGAGCAGAAGCTGTGTGGCGTATTCCGAGGCAGTCAAAACGATTATTCACTTTTCTGTCTTTTTTTCCTCTAGATTTTACAGTTTGGATGCTTATAAGTGTACCTGGGCTATTACAACAATATAAAACAATATATTAAAACAAAACTAATTCCACGTGTGCATTCCATCTCATGACAGTGGATATTTCATAAGGTGCTATTTGCAGAAATGCCATATGTGACTCTAGAGACTGGGCGGTCTGAAGTGATTTGATTCAGTCGACTAATAATAAATATATTTGCTATTGTGGCGCTAATTGTTTGTTTGTTATGCAACTTACGACCTCACTGAACTACTAATGAACTGCAGAAACTCAAAGTATTTCCTCAGTATATTTCTGTCAGCTTGGCCACGAAGAATAGTGGACAGTGGAAATGAGCCGACAATGGGCGGGAGGCCGACTGGGAACTGTCCATGGGTGGCAGTGAGGCAGGTGTGCGTCTCCAAAACCACAGGATCTTCTCACACAGCGTGGGTCCCGCGGGGGCAAATAGGACTCTCCTTCTCCTATTCTGTCCTAGCTCACGCCTTATCAAAGGAAGGAAATAATCTGGGAGCTGCTTCCATGCATTGTGTGTCATTGTTCCCCCAAACTGTGTGGTTGGGTTAGTCAGCAGCAGAAATAAATATAAATACGATTTGGGGATTAGTCCAAATAAATCGGTTTGTGCTTTCGAGGAACGTCAACATAAAAGAAAAAAAATATGTATGATAGAAATAGTGAGTTTAAGTCTTATCTCTGTCACCCAGTCCCCACTATTTACTTTCTTAGTAATCCCTGGATAATAGTTCTCATTATTAAACCGTATTGCAAAGAAATGTCTTTGCAAGTCACATTATTAAATTTGTGGCATTTAGCATTTTTAACTGCAAAGTGTTCATCTGGAAAAATAAAACTTAAGAACAAAGAAAAGCACTTGTACACATACCCCAGCCTCTAAAATAATAAGGTTATATGATACTATCAGACTGCAAGAAAATATTTTAGTTAAATCATGATTGTAGACCCCATAATGTTTAATTTTAAATAGTTACAATAACAGATGCTGGAAAAGGACTATGATTTAAACATTTGTGGCCAGATTTACTCCAGATTTACTCCAGATTTATTCCAGAAACTAAACTAAACAGTCACCTAATTCCATAATAATAACCTCATTCTTTTTTTATTGTGCAAAAAGAATTAGTCTGGTCTCTCTCAGATTAAACCAATCAGAGAAATGAACAACCTGACTTCAGCAATGCGACAACGAGACTAGTTTCTGTTTTAGATAAACGAGTATAATTGGTTGATGTTGTTGAGCTCCACTGGAAGAGACAGTCTCAATGGGTGGGGTTCCAGACCCACTCACTTCACTAAGGAAGTTGGTGGGTCTGTCTGGCCAGGCTACTCATTTACTATTGCAAAGTAAGAAGAGGTCTATTTAGCAGCATTTTTACTAAACTGAACTGTGGCTTTGTGTTCTGAAGAATAGCCCTTTACTAAAACTGCTTGTGGTTGATGATTGGGTAAACCACCATTCACAAAGTTATTTCATCCAATTAGAGCAACACTTGTAACTTCAACTAAACCAAACCAACAACGACAATGGAAGTTCTATCTCTTTAAAAAGGGAAAAATCAAAATTTCTGTTTCTGTGTTTGTGAACTGGCAAATCTGAAAATTAAGCAGCTGAACAAGGTACACTGAACTGAGTGCATGGCTGTTTACACATAATGCACACATACATGCAAAAATATATCATGTATCTACAATGTGAGGAGTCATTCTTTACCATTTGCTACTTAGAACAACTCCGAATCACAAACACACACTTGCTCCTCTTAAAACTCCATTCATGTGTACATACCCTTTAACCAGAAGCTACTGTCTCTCCATCTCAAATCCCTTTAAGAGGTGGGTGGTGTTGTTGCATATCAAGAGCCTTACCCATTCACTCCCACTGGCAAAGCACTGTGCCAAAAAACACACATTGCCAATTTGGTAGCTTAACAGTGGATGTCCTTTTTCATTTCTTGGGCTGATAATGGAACGATCAACATCTGTGTTCTCTCAACACTTCAAACTGAGCTTATCTGAACTCATCCCGGGTACGCTGCCACAGAATCCATTTTTAAAGCAAGGCAAAGACAGACGGATGATGCAGTATTCATCGTGCGCGCCGATACGTTGGGCTCATTGCTGGAGTAAGATTTAAGGAGGGCTGTTAAAAGGTTGTATGGTGCTTTGTGACATCCGGTGATACCATTGGGCTGCCCACACTGAGGACTTCTTGTAACCTGACAACACTTCTCTCTCTCACTTCACTTTCCTCTGAAAACAAGTTTCCTCTGGAGTCGAGTCAGTAAAGCACCCATTTAGAGGCATTTCTATTGTCAAAAGAGCTAAAAAGGCTCCTTAATACTGCTTTGGTAACCCCTGCCGTGGTTTCAACAATGATGCAGTTACTGAAATCTGTTCATTGGACGTCAGAGAATCCTTACTTGGGTGAAGAAAGCGAATCTAAAATGAAAAATGCATCTACTTTTTTTTCATCTCACAACCATGGCAGCACTGTTTCTGTAGCTGACGCTGGCTTTTAAGGGATTGCCTAAGAGTGATGGTAGAAAATGGGAAGTTTGTGTAAATGGTGTAATTAAAGTTGGGTGTGGGTAGTTTAATTTAGCCTCATTTAAACAATCAGGGGTTAGTTCTAGGTCTATTTATTTACTTTAGTTGCTTGGCCAGAAATAGCAAATGGGTAACTTCAGCCTAAATGTTTAAAATCTCTCTCACATTTAAATCTGATGTACACTTTAAAAAAAGGTCAATCATATGTGAGCATCAATTAAGGGAACTAATCATAGAGTGAGGAGAGCTACCAATGGGTGAACAGTTTGAGGAGATGACTGATAAAGAGTCCCAGCAGAGAGACGCTACGCGGAGAAAGGAACATTCAAGAGCAGAAGAGAAAGCCCAACTGAAAGACTACTGGAAAGGGAAAAGTTGCCATGATTTTTTGGCATTCATCAATGTTTTCTTAGCTGAAAAAAGTTTTTGTGGAATAACAAATCCCAAGAACAGGGTGAAGCAATCTAATGCAAGCCTCAGCCCTGAAAATAACACTGTTTTATATTATTATTAGACTTGCAGTGCAACAAAATATTATATTTAAAACATGATTGTAGACCACACAATTTTACAAATTATTATTACTTTTTAAAAAGTACATAATAATAAAAATGATAAAAATGAATGCTTTATAGAGCCTTATAAATTCTCCTAGGATTAACTTTTCTAAGCTTTGTGTGAACATTTTCATGAATGAGTCCCGTTGTTATTAAAGTTTGGATGTGGTGGTTTACATCCACCACTCCGGCCCCATAATAAGGACTCTGGCCCCATTAAAGCAATTATTTGTTCCCTTTAGGCCTATTTGTGGATCCACAACATAAATAGCAGCTCGGGCAAAGAAAGCAAATGGGCTGTTGTAGCCTGAACATGCACACATCTCTGCCCATACCATCACTCAGGGAAAGCCTCTAGCAATGTGCCACTTTAACCCACCAGCTGAATGCATGCTGGTTTTTGCTTCTGAAGTTTGTTTCAGATAAAATTTCAAATTTCTCAGACAAACACAACTTGTACAGTGTTTCCAAAGCTTACATTAAAGCTTTGCAAGCAAAACAAATATTGCATGAACTTAACTAATTCACCCCGGCAAGATACTAGTACATGAGGTCAATCAAATAGAGTCTTGACTTAAAGTAATAGATTTGAGTTCACTTTAAGACTGATGGAATTCTACAGTTATCTTCTTGTGAATGCCTTACCAGTTTTGCTTTTTTTGTGCGGTCCATTTTTCTGCCACTATTGATTGATTTCTGATTCAATATTCTCATCTATTTAAATGTTTCATTAATAAAGCCCGGCCCCGGATAAGCGGAAGAAGATGGATGGATGGATTAATAAAGCCTGGATGAGGTCTTAATGTCCAATGCCCAAAGTGGTGGCCAAATGTGGCTCTTTGCAATGTTTTATGTGGCCCTCCATTGCATTTAGTAGGTGATAAATTTGGCACTAGGTTTAATTGGATTTGAACAGGTTTTAGATGGATTTGAATCAGATTAATTTTATTTGTTCATGAAATCTAAGCCATTTTTTGCTACAAAGATATATATAAACTGCTTGAATCCAAACATATTAAAATCCAAATAAAACCTGTTCAAATCCAAATAAAACCTGTTCAATCATCTAAAACCAGTTCTAAAACCTCCACGAATCCAAATAAAACCTGTTCAAATCCAACTACAACCTGTTCAAAAACTATTAAAACCTGTTTCCATAAAAGGAGAAAATTAATGTTAAAGATAACTTTTGTAAAACTCAAATGAAGATGAAACCTTTCATTCAAAATTAAATAAAAGCTTCCCAAGTGTCATAATCTTCAGCCCCTCAAAGGATTCTTATTTACTATCGTGGCCCCTCACCACTTTGAGTTTGACACCTCTGTATTATGTGATTAAACTGTGTATTTTTTAGGTTTGCCTGACCTATTTAATCCTAATTAAATCATAACCCAATCCTTACTAAACATTAAACATAATAAAATCTTGAAATTATTCATGACATTTTCCAAAAACATGACTTCTGGTACAACTACATTTTAGGAAACATTACTGACACGTATTTCATATGGGACGCTGGTTTAAGCCAAGCACGTTGTCCTAATGTATTCCCATGCTGAGTCTGAGCTACTACAGCGTCTTGGCAGAGTGCTCTCATTAACATATAGGCCTCAAACAGCCTCCTGCTTCTGTATTTGATCCCTTTTCAACGATGGGGCCTTACGCCGGAGCAGCCTGAATAGCTTTTATTCCTCACTGCGGGGGTCTTTAGGTTGAGAATCACACCAAAAAAAAAAAATGGCGGGTAGTTTCTGTGCATTTCTGTAGTGGAACAGACAGCCATTGCTGCATCAGGAAAGTAAAAAAGTTTTGGTGACCTTTTAAAATACCAGGATAGTTGTAATTGGACTTTGTGGTATTTATACTCTGACCTGGTTTTATTGCAGAAGCTTGAAGGTGAAGCCGAGCAGTGGCAGATGTTTATGTTCTGTTTATGTTCTCGTTTCCGTCTGCTCAGGGCGCTCACTGATTTGGGAACCTCGCACTTCTGCAAATGAAGCCCGCACATCATTCTTCAAATGACTGTTTTGATTGCATACATTCAGGAGGGCAACTGTGAGCCAAATGATGTGACATTCATAGTCATTACTGCACAGTCGGTGGTGATTACTCTCGTATTGCGTCGCCATAACCTCATTAAACAGAAATACATTTATAACATTGGCCTGTAACTCTTTCATTTACCAAACTAATGAAGAATGACTCAGACACTTAGACGTTTACCAGCTGCCACTGAGGAGTACAGCACCATATTTTAACTTTTATCATACTAGTAATAACATTATTACACATGTTATTATAACATTTATTCAAAGTTGGAGATTTATAATTCTGCAATGAAAACTTAATTTACTAAACTGCATTTAAGTGCTCTTTTTTTGACAAAATAAAATTGTAATTTCAAGCTGCATTCATTTAAATATTCCGTCCTGGTCACTATTTCCAAATGGTCCATCTCAGTTTGAGTTTATTTTTAGGGATTGGAACAAATGGACGAAGATTAAACTACCTTTGAATGTAATTGGATAGATGTATAGTTAATCACCAACATACGCAGAATAAACTGCCTCTGGACCGAAGCAATTTGGAAAACATACAACCAATTAGAAGTGTGGCATAAAGTCTGCCCTGTTTGAGGGAATAGGTAGGATTGATTCCATTGGAAATCAGCTTAAATGGGACTTGTTCAGATCCACCTCAGTTCTCTATAAAAGAGAATGGGTCTGGCTGGACAGGCTGCTTGTTTCCAGAAGTTGAAGAAACATAGAGGCTTAATAGTAATGTGAACTGTCCTGTGAGGTTATATAGCTAATATGGCCAGTATAGCTAAATTTAGTATGATGCTAAGTCAGAACTTTTCCAGCAGGTACATGTTGGTCTTTGTCACTGGTTCTGTTCATTACTTTTTTGTACAGAATTTCGAGGCACAGTCAGGGTCCGGATAGAGTCTGGTTTGGAGAACATGGGATCTCAGCTCTGCTTTTTGCAGATTGTTAGAGAATTTTGGGATCTATGGTAAGGTTGTGATGCCCTGAGCCTTGGGCTCTGTCAACAGATAGACTCAGACACCTGCAGGATAACATGTCTCCAACCTCGAGCCTAATCTACTGAATAACAACTGAATACCAACTCTTTGTTATTGTATTGGTTGCGTAATTGACCTTCTACGAGGTATTATACACTCTAACCACTGAAAGCATAGCCAGTAGGGGTGTGACGAGATACAAATCCCACGAGACGAGACGAGACACGAGATTGGGTCCACGAGAACGAGACGAGATTTTTACACTTACTGTATTTAAATAAATGCTCAAAGACTGTTAACTGTTAACTCATGTATTTTAACTTTATTAGCATTACCTAATAATTACAATTAATATATTAATTTTACTCATATTAGAACTTATATGCAGTAGAAGAACAAATACTGCTAAAGATTTGCCATTAACAGACTGGCTTTACTTCTTTGTGTGCCAACAAAAACTGCAATACAGTATATCCTTTAAACCAGGGGTGTCCACACTTTATCGGCTTGCGAGCTACTTTCAAACTCAGTAGGGTCTGGAGATCTACCTATAGATTTCAATTATGTATATAATTTACATCTTATTTTAAATTTTTTTTTCTGCATGCCCTTAGCTTATAGCTTTATATATATTTTATTATCAGTATTTTATGTTTCATGTTGCACGACAGCACTGAGAAAAATTCCTAGTCTGTGAACCTACACTGACAATGACAATAAAATCTTTCTGATTCTGAAGGGCGCAAGAGCAGAGTCTTTTAATCAAGTTTATTACTATAATTTGATAACTAGTTCAATAAAAGTAGACTATAATAAAAAATGTGAAGAAAACATGTTCAACTTGATAAAAAGAAAGAAAGAAAAGTAACACTTTTATCTCACATCACTGCAGCTGATTTATTATGGACTTACACTGGCTACTTAAATGTCATTACCACAAAAACCTGTCATATTGTTCAAAATGATCATATTAGTATTACATCTCGCACTTAAACATTATTTGTATCAGTTTGGTGAGTGACAGGAGCTCCATGGTAACGCTCAGGGGCAGGGCTTCAGCTTTAGACAAAAGTGAGCTCTTATGGCTCAATATCTAACAACAAGTACTTTATGGAGGATGGAAACAGAGTGGACAGATAGGATAATAACATTATGGCTGTACCGGTCTCCTCCTCTACATCTTCCTTCGAGTGTGTGCGGGGCTCGCACTGAGCTGCTGCGCCGCCGCAGCGCTGTGTGCTAAAGCCACGGAAACTGGAAACAAGTGACCGAAATGCGGCTGGTGTGGTCCTGGTGACTGATATTATTCTGCTGTAACTCATGAGTACCAACTCCCGTGTTGCTACATGTGCGCATTCCCCTGTGTAATGATGAATCCATCAGACGGTCGGTCGTTCCTTGCATCAAACCAGCGCTAAATGCGAGCAAGACATTACACTGTATTTAGGGAGGTAGGGCTCCTCGATCGACTGGTAGCTCGCGATCGACGTAATGGGCACCCCTGATATACTGTATAACTCACGAGACAGGAATCCAATGTGACGAGAAATCTCGTGGTATTTTGATCTCGCGAGATCTCGTGACACGAGATCTCGTCACACCCCTAATAGCCAGACTTGAATGTTCAATACTACGCTGTGTTGACTGTTCAACTGTCTCCGGGTCTATATGTGATGGTAATAAACTTCTCCTGCTTAAGACATCCAGACTCTCTTCAGTCCTTATGTGGTCCAATACTTCGAAGCTCTAAGGCAGTAACCCAATTCTCCTACACAGATGATGTTCTCCTGTTGGCTTCATCAAACCAGGACTTTAGGCGTGCACTGAAAAACCTTTACAATTGATCACGGAGAGTCGTTTCAGACCCACCTCACTTCACAAAGAAAAAGAATACTTCTGGCTAGATGTTTCCAGAGATGGGATGAATCCTAGAAGCTAAGTAGTAATGTGAGAACCCTCAGATCTAGGGCTAACATGGCTAAATATTAGGATGATGCTGGTGTCTTTGAGTGTGTATATCTTGTGTGGCAGATGAAATGAGGCAGAGATGAGTCTGAATTGATTTAAGTTGTTGAGCTGCTGAGACAAGGCTAACGTCAAACCACAGACGCTGTTCCATGGGATTCAGCAAATGTGGGATGGTGCTGCTGTTGAAATCTGGAATTTATTGTCAGGAAAACCCCCCCCCCAAACATGTCTGTGGAGATTCTGTCATTCCACATTACACACCCCACCACAAAAAAAAAACAAAAAACCCCCACAAAAAACGGCATCAGGACTTAGTTTTAAAAGTAGGAGACATTTTATCCCTTAACATCATATGCTTCTTATGCATTATTAAATACAGCTTTCTCATTAGTAACCACTCATGCAAATAAACTCATTTAGTTCCAGTTAAATTACAATATTTTATTCCAGGGAAAAACACAATCATTTCCAACACGAGCGCTAAGAGGAGGCATTAACATTTTACCCCCACTGCTACAAATGAATGAAAGTGTCTTCATTAGTGCTTCACCAGAGGGACACGAGGCTGACGCTGCTCAATCAAGCACACACCTGTTTATATGTAAATGCACCCGCAGCTTCCTAATCCAACTTTTACTCCTCACTTTCTCTTCTTTCCAGCGCTGGGGGAAATGTGCTGGAAGCCGGGGAGCACATGTGGTCCACAAATCACAGTCCATCAGGCCCAGAGCCAATCATTGTGACAGGCCTGAGCCAAGTCCAGGGCATGCCTTCCAGACCTGAAGGTTTAGTTTGTTTGCTTTGGACGGTCTCACGTTTGTCGCATCCTGTCTCAATAGATCTCTTGTGCTGCTACACGAGTCCCTTATGCATACTAATACGCTGTTATCCCCGAGCAAAAAGCACCCTCATGTTCAACTGGTTTTGTAACACGAAAAAGTCACTTCAATCTGATGAAAGTGCGGATTAGAATAAGGATCGTGCGCCAATATGCACAAACACAATGCATTCTTGCCTCATTTGAAAACATTGTTCCTCAGACTATTCCCGCCTTGATTTGACTCCGCTGTATCCAAGAGACAGATTAAACATTATGATGATTTCTTACGTAACACTATAGAAAAGAGCCAAAGAGAACAAAACAATCTCCTGGATCAGATAATACAGACATTCTCACACAATTGACCAGAGTGCTACTCGTAGTGGCTAGGTCTGGTCATGTTTATTACTCCCAGAACCACAGAAAGCATGAGTGTTCCCAAATGTAATTTTTCATAATAGTTACAAAACAAAACAAACCCCAAAACAAAACCCACGTGAACTAACATTACTGATTAGAGATGCAACAATATCAAATCTCATATCATGATAACTCCACTGTACAAAAACAAACAAACAAACAAACAAACAAAAAAAAAAAAATCTTTTGACGTAAACAAGACAGATGGATGTGCTGAGCGGCATCAAACAGCAAAGCTAATGTAAGGCTAACATTAGCAGACTTATTATGACACTAATGTTCTGGACTGTTTACGTCTGATGGTGCAGGACATTGTGAAACAGATGTATTCTTGAAAGATTTGTGAATTTCCAAAGTCAAGAAAATCCATCTTGAACTGCTCCAGGCCAAGTATTAGTCAGTGGGCCAATGATCTGGTGGTACTGACAGTTTTTACCTTTGATGATGATGAACATGGCGTTGCTCTGATGGAATAAAACTGAGGTTACTCCCAGATGATTAATCTATTCACCTCCAGTTACCTGCTCTTTGCAAATGCCCAGGTGGTACTTTGTCATAGACAGGGTATCTAGAGCCGGGTTACACTGTTAGGGGAATGTGCAACATCTTTGACAAGTTTGCAGTGTATTAAACAGATCACAGACTAAAGGCTGATACAGCAGATGCGGGATATTGGTAATGTAATCTGTATTGTAATGTAATCTTATCAGGAAAAAGCACTTTTTTCCACACACACAAAAAAGTTTTGTTCCAGCTAAATTAATTACAATACTTAATTCAAGGGAAAAAAATTGAAGTTTGCTACATAACTCCCAGGATCCCAGAAAGAAAGAAGAGGGAAAATAAAGTGTCCCCAAATGTCATTTTACATTATATTTACAAAAAAATACCAACAAAGCAAATTAGCATTGAATATACAATAATATCATAATAACTCCACTGTATATTTATTGCAGTATTGGATGAATTTATCAAAAAGTATTGTGATGTCTCCTTCTGTAGAGGTACAGGTGTTTCGAGGACTGTTTCAGAGACAGTATGACTTGTCCCAGGTTGACAGCAGTGGGGGGGACGTCCTGTGTATTGAGAAAGTGAGGTGGAGGTGGTCTTTATAGCTGTACACTTCAAACAAATGCTAAACAAAAGTTATTTACCTAGAGGGCTCACCCACATTATTGTTACAAGTCTATGTGATATTGTGATACTTGTGATGGTGACAATATTGTTACATGCAGTATCTATATACAAATACGTCCCATTTACACAAAGAATCAAAGACATTTTTGGTAAAGTTTTATTGAACTGTGTTGCATTTGAAAAAAGAGAAATACGGACTGAAAAGACTGTGACACAAACAACTTGCATAAAAACAAACCCAAGACAATTAAGCGTTTGGACTACTACTGCAAATAAAACACACTCACATGACAGAAGTTGACACTCCACCTCAAGCCTTTAGCAGTTGGGGTAGGCTCCAGCTCCAGCTCCGCACAACCTGTAAGAATAAGCTTTAGACCAGTGGTGTCAAACACAAAGTGGTGAGGGGCCACAAAAAAAAAATAAGAATCATTTCAGGGGCTGAAGATGGTGACACTTGGAACGCTTTTATTAAATTTTTATTGTAAAGTTTCGTCTTTATTTGAGTTTTACAAAAGTTTTCCTAAACATATATTTTTTTTCCTTTATGGAAACTGGTTTTAGTTGGATTTGAACAGGTTCTAGTTGGATCTGAATAGGGTTTAGATGTATTTGAACAGGTTTTAGTTGGATTTGAAAAGGTTTTAGTTGGATTTGATCAGGTTTTATTTTGATTTGAATAGGTTTTAGTTGGATTTGAACAGGTTTTACTTGGATTTCAACAGATTTTTATATATCTTTTGTACTAAAAACTGGCTTATATCATGAACAAATGAAATATATCTGATCCAAATCCATCTAAAACCTGTTCAAATCCATCTAAAACCTGTTCAAATCCAACTAAAACCTTCGTCCAGTTCTTAGTGACACTATCATCAAGAAACCAATCTCTAAATCTACCTCTTTTACAGCACAGTTCTTTGATTGACCCGTGTCAGATTAGCTCCACACACCCTTCCTCACAGCCTCCCTCTTCCTCCAGCTGTTCAAATAAATACAGCCCAAAACCCAAGTTCCTCCAAAGTGTCATTAACACCGGACCTGAACTGTTGTAATATGTCACGGAAATGAGAAACCCCATCTCACTACAGATTTATAACTTTCATTTATTTTGGGGAAAGTAAAATGTCGGACAGGAAACGTGACCATTGACAAAATCCTTGTCCAAATATTAGGTTAACACTTCGTTGAACCCAAAATAAGGAAGGTATGGGCTCGCTGTTATCCCGACTCAGCATCCTGTCATTGTCGTGTCAAGATTGTCTGCACCACCAAACTGGAATAGAACGGCAATGAAACAAGATCATTTTTATGATACGAAATACATAAGGAAACAGCGGCTCGTGGAGAGGAAGAAGGCATGCTTTTAGTCGCCGAGAGAAACTTTGACTGGACTGGCTCTATCAACTCGTAATAAGGCAAAACCATTGGGTGTAAAGATAGAAGAAGAGACTCCAGGCTTCTTCACAGGTCAGGGAGGTCTGTATAGATATGGCATTGTCTTTGTGCAATCAGGGCATACCTTACATTAAACAGAGGCCCGCAGCCCACCCACATGTGATAAGGAATCTCCAGGACGGGATGATTTGAAAGGTCAGACCTCATGAATGAAGGTCTAAAATGGATGTATAGTATTTCCAGAACATAAGTGATCTTAAATGAGTGATCTTATCTAGGAAAGATGATTTGAAAAGCTGTTTTTTGCTCGGGAACATTTTAAACATCACACAAGCACCAATTTAATACGAAAATATGAAGCCTTGACCCCCAATTTACACCAACTCAACAGCGGTGCATCAGAAACAAAGAACCGATAGTGACTAGTGAGTGGTATTATAGATGTTAACAGGGATAAATTCTACAGAGTGTAATATAAACCACATAATTTCAAATATAAAGTGCTCAGTAAAGTTAAAAACAAAAAGCGCATGGCTATTAAGCATAAATCAACACAGTGCACTGGTGTTGCACACATGGATGTATTATTAGAACAGGATACTGAAGGAGTAAAAAAAAAAATTCAATGGACCTTGCTCAAAAATGTTTTTGGCTTGTGGGTTTATTTCCGTGTTATGAGGCATAGGGCAGGTACACTACACTTGTGCTTGTGGTCTTGTGTTTTACGTAAGGTTCCACATGATCTGTTGTGACCAATGGGCTTGAAGACGGGTTAAAGGGGTAACGTCATGAAACAAAATGTAAGGATTGTAACAGAGAAATAGTCCAGGGTATGAAAATAGACAATAAACACACAAAAATCCAACATTTTTAGTCGTTGTAGGTGTCCTGTTAGCTCAATATGAAGCATTTTTTTTACATTGTGGTCTATGGGTGAAATTCTTTTTGTGCCACGTAAGATTTTTTTTCTTTTGCAATACCTTGAGTGGCCACAAATCAAATCGGAGGCAGGGGAATGGGAGCAGTGCCTTATCCAGATCTTATTATATATCCATAAACTTAAAGCTAAACAGAATAATGTCTTTTCGTGTGACATTTTAGATTGTTTTACAGTGCACTTCAGAACTAGAGCAGAGAAAAAAAAACAAAAAACACAACTTTTTTTCCCACAATGTTACAAAAAGGTTAGATTGAGACAAAAAAAAAAAAAAAAAAAAAAAACCTTTCAAAAAACCACTTAACGTTACAGAACACAATTCCTTGGGTTTATATTTCTTTATATTACATTTAAAGACATACAGACCTTTAAAAACTTAACATATATTATTTAAGAGCTAACAGTCCAAGTAGTCCAGTCAGTGGCCACCACAAAGTTGGTAAACCTTTGTCATTGTCGCTTTTAAATAAAACCTAGATCATAGTTTAGAAAGTTGGTGAAACAGGACTAAAGATAAAACTAAACCTTTACATCAGGGATACATTTTTTCAAATTTAAAACACTTGATTACCCTCACAAACATCCGCTGATTACATAAAACGTTCATATTCTGGAGCAAAGTGGCATTTATCAGACAAAAGACAGACGTTTACAGATTTACAGTGTATATAAAACCCGCAGAGCCAACCTTAATCCCTCTTTATACATCTCCACACAGACTCAAGATTTGAACATCTCGTATTTCTCGGGTGATCATAACAACCAGAGTAAACCGTCCCCTGGAAAAGCACGTTATCTTTTTTAAATCTGCCGTAACAGGTTTTGCCGTAGCCCGATTCTCCATTTGTGCGTCCTCGATTTTGGAATTAAAGATATTAGGGAGTGAAATAGTCGGTGGAAGCGCGCCCAGGCTGTTGACCTTTTGGGAAACAAGGACTCCTGGGAGAAAACACATGTGATCCCTTTCCAATTTTAGCAACAAGGTGGGGTCGAGCTCCACGGACACAATACAACAGCCAGAGTTCACACAGTCCGGGTCAGATCGACTCCCATCACGAGTCAAATCAACACGGAATCCAAAACAACTTCCCCCTGAAAAGATTGCATTGTTTTCCTCGGACTTCCCCTGCATTATGTTTTAGTGATTGCATCCAAGTTCTAAACATATGTGCATGGATGTGGGGTTTTTTTTTTTTTTTTTATTTCATTGTGAAAAACATAGCAGTGAAACGACTCCAGTTGAATTCCACTCATTCCACGTGGAGGCTGAGGTTTCAAATGCGCACTGTATGTTCCTGCAGCATGAGATAAAGATAAGCTCCGAGTTACGGGTCAGTGAAGGGAGCCTCACCATTGCCCTCTAGTGAAGTGCAGAGTCATTAGTGCGATCTTTGGGCCGAGCTGAAATCTGCTCAGGGGGAAAGGCTTTGTGCAAACTTTTTCAAGAGCTTCGACGATTTGTAATGGAGCAAAAGTGCAAACGGAAACTCTGGGAGGACTAAATATTAAAGAAATGTGTCTTTGTTTCTTTACCGTCCATCTCATATTTTCTATTTGACATTAAAACATACAAGAAAAGTAATATAATAGTTTGTTGTAAATTGAATAGTATTGGATACTACATGACGTGCGATATTCACCCATATCAGCCATAACATTATGACCACATGCTCTATATTGTGTTGCTCCCCCTTTTGCTGCAAAACCAGAGATGGGTAGAGTAGCCTAAAATTGTACTCAAGTAAGAGTTATTTCAAGATAATTTTACTCAAGTAGAAGTAAAAAGTATTAGGTGAAAAGACTATTTAAGAACTGAGTAACTGATCATAATGCCTGATTTATTTTTTGGAAGTGATGGAATCAGACAAAAATATTAAATAATGTGCAAATTCTGTTTATTTGAAATAATAAAATAAAAAAAAATGATTAAAAACATCTTAAAAAATGAGAAATTAAGACACCAGAAACAAAATCTCACTTTCTCATCACAAACTAAATGAAACCAATATGAACAGTAAGTAATGTATGTGTATTTGAACAGTGACAAGATATACTGTATACTGTTTATTCACTCCAAAAAACAGCCGCCTAACCACAGCAAAAAAGGAATTTATCTAAAACTTACGGCAACGTGTTTCGTCAGATTAAATGTTGAGTGGTGTTGTCGGTTTGTTTTGGCCAGGGGTGTTTATCATTTTTTAGTTTCAACATTGGAGACAGTCACCTTCACCATTTTTCATGCGCTTTCATTTCCTCTCTGCTACGTGTGAAGAGTTTGTGTGTGGTCATGTGACTGTCTGGCTACATCTAATTGGTGAAAAAGAGTCATGTGGTACATCTGGCACCAGGATGTTAGCAGCAGATCCTTTAAGTCGTGGAAGTTACAAGTGGAGCCTCCATGGATCTTGAAGATCTTGGAGACTTGTTTGTCCAGAACATCCCACAGATGCTCCACTGGATTGAGATCTAGGGAATTTGGAGCCAAATCAACGCCTCAAACGCAGCCCCATACACAACAAACTGTGATAGACTGTATTCTAACCTTCTTATTTATTTATTAATTTTGGTTCAATTTTATTTGTGATATTTAACTCATAGAAAAAAGAAAATAAATAAATAAATAAATAAATACCACACCACAGTGTACAAAAAAAACAAAAAAACAAACAAACAAACAAACAAACAAAAAACTGGAAAAAACAAAACAAAACCAAAGCACACACAAAATAGAGAACAATAAAATAAATAAATAAAGAAAGAAAACACCACACCAAAAAACAAAAAAACAAAAAAAAAAACTGAAAAAAAAATTGAAGAAAACCAAAGCACACACAAAATAGAGAACAAATAAATAAATGAATAAATAAATAAATAAATAAATAATAAAAACTAATTAGCCAAGGGAGGCATTCACTTTACATCCAGATTATAATATTCTGACAACTTTCTGTCAGATCTGGCATTAACTTTTCTTTTTTTTAGCAATTTGTGCCATTTTTGATAAATGCTGACCACTGCAGACCGGGAACACCCCACAAGAGCTCAGGTTTTGGAGATGTCAATACTTATTCTTGGATTATGTTTCTCCAGGAACAAGACAAGCTTCATTTTGCTTCATTTTGTTTGGATAAACTCTATATTTTCCAATCAACGGAGTAACCGAAGCTGGAACCAGATACAAAGGGGTTACAGATATAGTTTACAACACTTTTTTGGGATATTATGTTCCCCATTTGACAAATAGAAACTGACCTGACCTTTCCTGTAACGCTCCAAACATTGTCATAGCATAAGGACTGTTATAACTGAAGTCTCTAATCATATGTTTAGAAAATAGTAGAAAAACAACAACAATACTTAAAATGGAGCCTTTAATCCGACTTTAAAGCCGGCTTTAAAGCGATGGCTATGGTTGTCTTTCATCTTCAACTGTTTTTATTTTATTTTGGCGAGACCATTGATATTTGAATGGAGATGTGACTGCTAGGAATCAAAATGACAGCTCAGTTCAGAATAACAAGATTTAAAATGAAATGAAATCAATGACCAAATGTGTCACCTCCGAACAAAGCAGTCTAAGATTCAGTGCAATATGAACCCCATATCTTTAATTTGACTTCAATCATTGTTTCTAGACAGTGTTGTTTCCCCCAAGGTTATATTAACATGAATGATATTAAATATGTCTAAAAGCTGTCATGTGACCACCTCCAGTGTCCAGCAGAGGGCAACAATGCATTAACATCTCTTTAATATTCCTCACGATATGTAGATCCCACCTCAGCCTCAGTAAACACTTGACTTATAAACATATACTATACCCACGCTGTGTATGCAATGTTATAGAATACTCTTATTCTTTTATTCATAACTTTTCACAACAGAAAGATAATAGCCTGCAGGAATTAAGTATTCTAGTACAGTTCCAGATTGCATACTAGAAAATTTAGTATTGAAATCCAAGTAGTGCAGTATAAAAGTTGATATATCTGCAAACAATAAATAGAAAGAAGAATAAAAGGTCTTTTGTTGCTTAATTATAACTTTATTTTTAAAAAAACTGCATTAATATTAAGAATAATAACAGTTGGAATATTAAGGAGGAGGTAAAAGGCCTTTTTTAGAAATTGGGCTGACAGCACCATCTAGTGCAGGGGTGGGTAGAACTCTAGTGGAGGGCTGGACCAACACATTAAACTCACTGCTGCTCAATAAAAACACATAACACGTAATATATCCTGTATATTCAACACAGTCCACTCCATTTTGTTCTAAAATCACTCATAAAGACCAAAGTAAGGCCAAAAAACCTGCAGAAACACTAATGATAACAGTATAATCACACTTTCCCTTTGTACTGCAGCTTCTGAACAAAGCCTGGACCATCATAATCCACATTTAGCAGTCTATTAAAGCTGCCCCTCACTAACACAAACACCTGTCTACCCTAACCTGACAGGACACATGCAGTTTATGAAAAGTGATGAAAAAGTGAGTGTAGAGAGTGTTATTGGCCCATTATTGTTGACACTGATTTGCAAAGAGACTTACATTTTTTGTGCCAATGGCTTCAAATCCCACTTTGCAATCCCTTATTTTGTTTTTTTTTTGTGTTATACATTAATTATCGTATATTATGGTGAGAAAAAAAAAGGTTGGCCCCTGAGCTTTAGCCCAGGCTAGTCTGTGCATTAAGGCAGCTTTGAATATGACGAAGATGGTCATTACGACTCAATTACTGGCCTTTGAGTGAATCTTTGTAAAAAGTCCCTGATGTTTTTGCAACTTACCAACAATGCCTCAAATACGTGATCCTGATCCGTGCCCGTCAAGTGCTTGTATTTGTCGTCATGCTCGGTCTCTAAATGGCGTATAAATTGTAATCCTTAAACACAGTGTCACTCTCCCTGCAGACTGAGCACACAGCAGTACCTTTGACTTATTAAAAAATACTTAGAAGTCCATAGCTTGTTCAAAGTTCTGCATTCTGCATCACTTTTTCTCTTTTTAATCTGAGATGATAATAGTATCTTCCTGATTGATTCCCCATTCCCTTCCTGATATCTTTTATTTTTTTGCACATTTGTCACACTTAAATGTTTCAAATGATCTTTTATTAAAAATTATTATTATTTTAGACAAAGATAACTAAAATAAATACAAAATGCAGTTTTGAAGTGATGATTTTATTTATGAAGGTAAAAAAAAACTTGTGGCACAACCAGTTAGATTTAGGTGGCAATTACTTTTTCACACACAAAAGTAGTATAAAAAAGTACCATGTAGGTTCAGATAGCTTTTTTTCCCTTCATTTATCACTTAAAACTGCACTTTGTGTTTACTTGAGTTTTCTTTGTCTAGCTCTTAAATTTGTTGGATGATCTGACGTTTTTGAGCAAATATGCAGAAAAAAAAAAAAAAAATCAGGAAGGTGGCAAATACTTTTTAGTATTTTGTGAGTATTTTATTTAACATATGTGATTAGAAAAACAGAGTGAGTCAAATGAAAGAAAGAGGCTCCTTTTTTATAAAATGGAAATATAATAAATCTTTTTACTTTGTCAGTGTGGCCCGGTTTGAAATGATTCACGTCCCTAAACTGGCCACGGCCCGGTGGTTTGGAGATTCCTGCTTTACAACACTTAGAGTTAATCCAACTCCAATCAGAAATACTTCAGGTGGAGGATTATCTAAGGCTTAGCTTAGTGCCAGTATTTCTCTCTAAAAGACTTACACTAAACCGGCTTCTAGAGAAAGTTAGAGCGCTCTTCCAACTTCAGGATCTCTCACCTGAGTTTGTCAAACATGCAAAAAGATTAGATGCTTCCCCAACCCTTTTTCAAACTCTATTAAATCTGTCTTTTTGAACAGAACTCACGACACGTGCCCTGACAATCATTTGCGTAAAGTGTCATCTTCAGATCCGTGGTCTCATCTGTCTCGTTATGTGTGATAGCGTCATAATTCTTCAAAGGCACAAATTGCAGCTGGGTTGGGTTTTGATTGAAGTGCTGTCTGGTTTCTGATTCAGTGCATGAATAATTGTCTGTGCTGCGGAGGTGATCTTCGGCTCGAGGGTCTGCGGAGGCCAAGTGAGGTCATGCCAACAGCACGTAGACAGCCCGACAACAGAAATGTCTGTTATCACTGTCTCTTGTATTCTGACATGTTGAAAAGATGGCCTTACCTTGAATATATCATTTTTTTCCTGCTCTTCTATTTTCTATTTTTTCATTATCTAATACATAAGTTTCAATCTATTTTATGAAAGATTATTGAATGAAAGTTGTTTGTTTTGTCTTATGTGGGTTTTAGCTTGAATTTAAAGGTTATCTAAACTTAACTTTGACAGAAATAATTGGTAAGTTTTTAACGTAAAGATGCATTTTCTCAATTCTGTATGTAACTGAAGCCAGACCTTCTCCTATAGCCTTTATTATGAAGGATTTTAATAGAGTTAGTTAGTTTAGCACATACCGAAAGTTTTGGCCAATCACATGCTTGCGTTCGAATAAGGGACAATCCCATTGGTTTACTCTGATGTCAACAAGGACAATGGAAGTGATGACGACCAATGCCTAGAAAGTGTCTATTCCAGCACTGGATATCTTGGTTTATCAGAGTCAGAATCAAAATTCCTTTATTTATCTCAAAAGGGAAAATCTTTTTGTTTCAGAGATGACAAAATGAAAGATAACAGAAATATAATAAATAAAAATAAATATCAAAATACAGTACGGCAGAATCTAAAAACACCTCAGTAAAAATAAACAGGCATTTTAAAAATAACAAAGAAATAAAGAAAAAACAATCTCTCTCTAAAAAAAAAAAAAAGTCACTCTCAAAATGACATATATAAAAATGTACATGCTTATTGTGTACAAATAGTGTACAATATCTGTGTGTCTGTTGTTTAATGACATGTATTAGTATTTCATGGTGGAAAATTGATCCAGATTTACCTTTTTAAATACAATAAAAGCAGGAGAGGTTGCTATGCTGTTTTTATGGAGTTGGTGACCTCTAACATGTGGTTTAGTTTAAAAAGACTGTTGGCAGTTTAGTATAGTGTTCTGTAGTAAGCAGTTCTGGGTGTTATTACTGTTTTTCAATGCCCCTGTTTTGATTGATTTACTGGCAAATTATTTACAGTTGCTTTTTCAATAGAATAGCCCCTCCTATGCCTCCTCGGATCCTTGGGGATTTCATTTTATTCAGGCTTATGCGCTGGAGAGCAAGCCGTTGTACCCTTGCATAAACATCACATTTCTCCTGCAACAGTCTTCAAAACAGATTCCGAACCGATCAATTCAACCATCGAGAGAGGTAAGCAGAAATTTTGAATTGTCTTCTGAAAAAAAGCCCAAACAAACAAACAAACAAATAATTCTGCCAAAAAAAAAAAAAAAAGATGGAAAAAACTGGAAAGAAACAAAATTATAATGGGTCTTGTAGATATTTGTAAAATATAATGTGTGTTTATTTAAAAACTAGAATAAAGCTGATCAGGAAAAATATCTCCAGGAAATTGTCAGCACTAATAACTGTCTTTGTTCTGAGTAGAGACTGTTGTAAGCATTCACAAGTGTGTATAGCTGAGAACAATCAGATTTTCGGGTCACTGTCCGGGTCGTAACCAGTCAGAGTGAAAAAGGTCCCACATCTGTTTCATATTTCTGTAATTAAACTCTGAAATGCATCGAAATGAACTTGTCAGCCTCCAAAATGCCAAACGGGCTTCAGGTTAATTAGGAAACATCCTTTTGCTGTGTGTATGTGTTTAGCAATACAGTATGATGAATGACTTTGCCTTCTCTTTGATTTTCCATTCAGTATTACTACACAGATATATATGAGATGAAAAGAGGATCCACTCCCATCTTCTTCCTCTTGGGATCTGGGCCTGGATTGTATTGACTGTGCTTGTGAAGGTAGCGCTGGGTGAAACATTCAGCTGGATTTAGCTCACCTAAATACTGAGGGAGAAAGAAAGTGGCCAGTAATCCTTTGCAATCTTAAGGATGATCATTCCTCTCTGTCACACTGACTCTGTTGTGTTTTTGCTGGCTCTATATCCGTCATAAAAAGCCTTCGGGACCTTTGTATGCTCCTTTTGGTTTCTTTCGGTTCACTCTGCTGTATACTGCCCCTACTGGCGATGACTGGAGTTCATTTGTCAAACTTCAAATCTCTTTAAAACACTGACTGTGCACAACACCTCTGATGAAGGATAATCCAAAGCACATACTAATCCAGCTCGATCCATTTTCTCTCTCTTCATGGTTTTAAAAGTGGAAGTCTTAATCCTGTGCTGAGCCTGTGGGGGATTGCAGTCCAGCTCTGGTTTTTGCTATAATCACACGCCTGACTTCATCAAGCGCTGCGGCCGTTTGTCTGTTGGACATTTTCGTGCTAATCTCTCTTTGATGATTGCTGGATTATTTGCATTATATGCTAATTCGGTTTATGACCGCAGCTAATGACATTAACAGAGCGGCCAAACGGACTCACTTGTTCCATATTTCACGGATTACTTCGATTAGACATGCACGTGCATCGCAGATATGCAAATGAGCAGGAAGGGGAGTCAGAGCAACAACTCCAGCTCTAAAAGCGGCCGAAGTAGCTGTATGCATAAACATTAGAGTGTAACAGCCTCGTCGGGGTCAAAAGACAGGAGAAAGTGAGCTTATAATGTGATATAACTGCATATGAATATGTGAACACCATTACTGTGAGGGGAAAAAGTGTGCTTTGAGCGAAGGAAGTGAGGAGGTCAGGTGAATTATGGGTAAGTATGATTCCTGCTTTTACTTACACCACACAACTCAAGGCCAAATGCAGCCCTTTGCGTGTCATGTTTTATTTGGCCTTCTGATACTTTAGTTAGGTCATATTTTGGAGGACTTTGCATTAGAATTAATAAAGACAAAAGGCACTAAACTATTCTAAAGAGATCTAATAGTGAGGAATGCCACTGTACTCCAGAGGGTGGTAAAAACAGCAGGGAATCATGGGAGATCTCAACGGTGTACACCTCCTGCACCAAGAGGACCAACACACTGTGCTCCATACCCCACACTTCACAATAACCCTGCCCCGTCTCAATCTACCCCATCGCAGTCTGAGAAAGCCGTGAAAAGGATTTAGTTGCACTTTGTAACGTCTTATTTCTGTTCATGTTTTAATGTTTGCACTAAATAACGTTTCTATGTTTTTTGGATTGATGCTCTAATCTAATCTTGTTGTTATTTATACCAATGAAAATAAAGTATTGAATTAAAATATTTAAAATGACACCTAAGAGGGGCCGCCATTTTAAAGAGGCCAAAAAAGGGGCTTAAAATGAGGACAAAGTGGCACAAATTAAAGAGAATTCCCAAAATGGTGCGTGAAACTGAATGATAAAAGGAGGAAAAAAAAAGTGATGTGTTGTATAGATATCTAAGTGTCACAATATACATCAAAGAAGGGATTTTATATTTCCTTTTGTTTCTACTTACAAAAAAAGTAGTCAGGGTTGCATGAGAGATTTAAGACAAAATATTAAAGCATTCAACCCTGGAGGATACATCGAGGAAAAAGAATAAAGTTATATTTTTTTGTGAGATAATGCCAAGTAATTTGTCCGTCTATCGCTGAACCTCACAGCCTTGTTCATTCAGAATCGAGTCACAATAATCAAATCTGTTTCTGTCAAAGTTGTGTTTTTATTTGACAGTGTGGCATCATGTAATCAGTGGAGCCAGTGCTGTCAATCTCACTCGCTCACACCTATAGCCCTGTTATAGGCCTATATCTGTGTATGAAAGCCTGTTTGTACAGATGGGCTGCTGTCTGGTCCTATTCCCTCTCCCGCTGTAACACATTCTTTGATAAACCATGAATAAACCATGTCTTATGTGCATCTATTAATAGCTTAGCAACATAATACAGTCTTTGTTGGGAAGATTACAAGGTACAAACTCTATTGACCTGAATAAATCCACAGAAAATGAACTATTTCTAATGGATTTCTGGTGTGTTGAAAAGATGCAAGGAACACTATCTGATTGGCTTTGGGTGAAAGGTTTTGCAGGATTTAGCAAAGATAAGCTCAATATCGTTGCTGCTTTAAGCCTTTTAGATTAGCCTTTCAATTATGAACAAAACCAATGGTCAATATTGAGAAGGCTAACATTAAAACAACCAGTGTGAGTCATGACAAAAGGATGCACATGCCTTCAGAGCCTGAGTTTGACCTTTGACACAAGCCTTAACCCTAAAAAAATGTTGAGAAACTGTAATTTTTGTAATTTGGAGAAGTGACAGTTCAGTTTTCTATCATGTGTTCCTTTTAAACACAATATTATTTCAACCATCTATAGATCCTTTTAGTTTTAACAAGATCAGCTTCTTGCACATTACATAATTGTGTTTTTTTTTGTTTGTTTTTTTGCAGCGATTGATGTAACTTAAAAAGTGGCTGAACTCACCAAATGTTTAGATGATAGCAATTTCCTGCTGAACACGACTAAAATGAAAGAACTGGGTCTGAATAGCAGCAGAAACACTAACTCATTATCAGACTGCCAATTCAAAACTTACACTGAACGGCCTGAGGTAGAGCAGGTCACCACATTTTTATTTATTATTTATTTATTTTTTACATTTTTATTAGGTTTTTTCAATTACAGACATCAGAAATGTAGTGCAAGAAACATACAAAAGTCAAATTTAATATAACACCAAATAATAAAAAGACAAATATATAGAAAAGAATGGAAAACTTATAAAAAATAAAAAGAATCACCACTTTTCAGGTCACCACTTTTAAATACTAAGAAGCCAAGCTATACAAAAGCACACCAAACACTTTTCTGTTGCGTAAACTCTGGCGTTTTTCCTGGTTTGGCCATTTAAGCGTTAAAATAAATCAAAACTGTTCAGAATGGACAAGATAAGTAGCAAACTTACTGTCTCAGCATCTCAGTAAAGCAATTCATCGCCTTAGACACAAAATTCTACATGATTATAGCCATCCTCTCTCTCAGCACTTTCAGCTTTTCCTTCAGGACTCAGGCACAGACTTCTATGTGCTCACAAACACCTATAAAAAGTCCCACTTGCAATTATAAAGCTCAACCAATCAAAACCATCATAGAGACTTCTCCTAAATCATCCCTCAACTTCTATTGTGTCCTGGTATTTAATGCTTCTACGGATTGTGAGTGTGTGCGTATTTTTCAAGCCAAAGACACATTTCTGCTTTGGTTTACAAACAGCAGACAATAAAGTTTATTCAATTCAATTCAAAAGATCTATTGTCACCCGTCCTACTTTTCAAACACCAATTCTGTTTGTGAGTTACCGCCACTGTGTCTCGGCAGGATAACCCTCCGTCACATTCTACCCTGGTCTTCCTGACGAAACGGGAACACAATCACTTTTACCTTCAAGTGTCAGCTAAGGTCGCTATTCAATTACTGTCTTTTTTATCCGGGCCGGGTGACAAAGCGGACATCTGCGCAGACAAAAACGTCACCGACTTGACATTTGTACGGCCCAACAATAACAAACAACCACTCGAGTTTGATTATTTCTTTGATAAATGTAGGGCAGAAACATTTGGGCCAAAAACAGCAAACATCTGCCAAACACAGACACAAAAAGAATCCGTAACATCTCTTTATCCTTAAGTCCTCTCACGCGGCTCTCTCTCACCTGCCATTGTTTGTAATGTGATGAAAAGTGCTCTTTAAGGACGTGGAGGGTGGAAGCAGTTAAACAGATGCATGAGTGGTCCCTCGCCTTTGCAGCGTTCGGGGCTCAGAAGTGACGATTCGATTAATAACGCACCTTTTTTACACATTCAGAGATGAGGATCAGATGTGAATATTATTACCAGGGAGGATTATTGAGTTGTTATTAGTGTTACACGTAGAAAATGCAATTGTCTCGGTTAATTGAGCTGAAAAGGGGTATCAGACACTAGAGTGGCTCGAGAAATCTCTGGTGACGGAGAAAAGCAAATGAGTAGTTTATTAAAGCTGGAAAGAAAAATTTAGAATGATCTAAAAGGTGAAAAAATATGGGTGCAACTCTTACTTCTTT
>JAWCTZ010000302.1:0-49159 GCA_036850595.1 Rhyacichthys aspro | reverse complement strand
GAATAATACATGAAACATCAAACGGCAGCCCACCCACCCTGCCAACCTCCCACCTTCAGCTAACCAGCTATAGTGTTTGCACCCCTGTCTGCCAGCCAGCCCATCCCATCCAAAATCCCCTTTCATGTACCAGTGTGGAGCACGCTCAGAAAGCTTATCACAGTTGACAAATCCCCTTTTTTCCAGTGTGCTGCAAAAATAGAACAGAGAATTTATACTGCTATTTTATATAGTGACACAAAAAGTCGCTGATATGTTTGTCATGTATTTGTTTGAGCAGGAGGTGTTGGTTGGGAACAAGGCAGGACTTAATTTGTGGAAAGGCCTGAGATTGCACAGGATGGGAAAGTGATAGTGATAATTTGGCTCTCCTGTTATATAAACATGAGGCCCACTAAGTATGGGTGTCAATGTTATTTGTTGAAGTGACAGATCACTCTTTGTGTTGTCTGATAATTGCAGACGCTGCATCACTAGAAGTGTGATGAGAAAGATCCAGGATGCATGACTTAAAAGAAGAGTGGCCAGAGGACTGCCAGTGGCTGACAAGTGGGCTGTTGTTTATCTCTTTTATCACACGTGGCCAATAATAGTACCCAACTTTTCTCTGCCTTTAAGTGCACTGCACCTTCTGGGCCCTCGTTAGTAGAGGCTACAAAGACATAATTGAAAGCGGCAGGAAACTGGCTGAGCACAGCTGGAGGCTAAGACAAGGCAGGGGGTAATCAGGGGGTGAGGATGACAAAACAGTAAGTACAGGGGATGAAAAAGGTGGATGGTCACTACCTTTAAGTCTGAGTCCTGGCTGGTGTAATGTTGCCAATGATAGATGTTTTGTCCTCATTTCTCTGATCAAACACACATACATTACAAAGGTGCACACAAATTTAGTGAGAGTTTTCTTCATCAGAGCCGGCTCTTCTGGGCCTTAGAGGGTCTCCTCTGCCCTCCATACCCTATCTCTTCCCCTCCCTCCCTTTGCCTCACACACTTTTCCTACTCACAGCCCCAGAGCCGGGACCTTAATGAAGACGAATGCGAGGAATCAATTTGTGGCATCTTCCCTCCATCTGGCGGGGGCTTGTGTCTGTGCCTCAATTAGCACGGCAGCTGGGGGAGAGCTCTTCCAAAGCACCCCTATTACACACAACAGCGTCTTGCGGAGGAATGCTTTAAAATGGGAAGATTGTGCTACTTAAAGCTCAGTCGTGAAAATGTTTTTGTTGATTCAGGAAATCAAATAAATAAATGGGATAAACTTCTCACTACAACATTAAATATTCTGTAACAACCCACTTGGAAAACAACAAAGAGGCTAAGATGTTCAGCTCAACTACTCAACTCCTATCACACATTCTGATTGAAGTCAAATGCTATTTAACCCTTGATAACCAAGCAGTGTGTCAGCTCAAACGTATCATGCATGTGCTGCATGTTAAGAGATAAAGTTGGGAAATCTTTTGTTTTCATTAAAGTCATAAAATGAAGTTTTATTTTAACCACTGATAAATAGCAAACCTTGGGAACTGGTGTCAAAGCTGTTCAAAGACTGACAGGGACAGGTCGACTAACTGTTTAAGATATTGTAGCTGTGTTATGTAACTGCAGGATTAAACTCTGTAGGATCTAAGGTTGTATGTATCTAAATTCCTTTGTACTCGGTGCCCATTTCAATCCAAGACTGCCTGCTGCCCAGACTCAAACAGATACCAACATCTACTGTAGCTAAAAGCCTCTGATTCTTTGGATTATTCCAGTGTAAATCCAATGATTAACACTGATCGGGCCGGACCAAACATTTCTAGACCACTGTGCAGCTGTCCCATTGTCCTCTAAATCAGATCCTAAACAAGGGCAACACAGCATCTGCCAAAATCTAGCTTCATGTTGAACATTTACACTGTAAGCCTGTTATGTTGACAAGCCTGGCAACAGATAGTTGGGGCAGATTTTAACACCAGACTAAAGAGCCCAGGCAGAGGGGAGCTTTGTTCCTTGGAGGACAACTTGTTCTGAGTGAGCCCACTGAGGCTTCAAGGCTCCAGTGAAGGACAGCCATAAGGGGGCATTGGCAAGGGATCACATCATGAAGTGAGCAAGGGAGCATATAAGCCCCCTATTTCTTCATGTGTTTCCCAGCAGTATTAAGAACCACACCCACTAGGTCAAGGAAAATAATGCTATAAAAATAACCAAATGAGACCCATTTCATCTCCATAATCCAACTCATGGAAGTAGTAGTAGTTTACTCTCCCTCTGTTTTAGGGAGAGTAAAGCAGAGCGTGGTTTGGCTGAAGTATGGACGTTTCACTTCTAAATGGATGGGACTATGGGACTAACACAACATCTCATTTAATATGTACTACTTTATGTCTAGATTTTAAGAATTAAAGAACTGCAAAAAAACTAAGGAAAAGAAGTAACAGTTTGAGTTTGACTTAGTTACAATGAAAGCTTAAAAGGAAAAATATGCTCTACATTGATGTTTAGAGCTTTAGATGAAAGATTAAGGGAAAACTACAGAGGAGATTTAACATGTAAATGCATAAACGTGTACTGCACATGAAGCGTAGCAAGGCTCTGTCACATTCCATGCATATTTAGACTGCCATACATACATACATGTATCCAGTTTGGCCTCTTGCCTCGCAGCCTCGTATTCTTCTTACAGCGCGCCCCACAGCCATGAATACACTCTTCTGGATGAGTGGCTGTAAAGTCTTCAAGGAGCAGGAATGGGGAAGACCCCTCATGCCAGCTCTGACGTCTGTTTCCACGTGCTGATGAGTAACTGTACTCTAAAGCCTGCCTCTGGGCCATTGCTCCTCTCTAGCAGCGTTACATTTCAGCTAGAGGTCAAACAGCCTACCACTCGAACACATCTGGATACCATTTGCATGTCTGAAGGGTTGCATATGGAGAGTGTCAGGATGTAGAATATCTGACCTGTTTGCCATAGGCAGAATTTGACTTTAAGCTTAGAAAATTGTTTTCAGTTACTTTACTTTCATGAAGGTAAAGCATAAAAAGAACATATACACAAATGCACTGTTAATGCGAAGTACATACAACACACAAAACCTTAGTGCATGTTCACTTTCACAACATAGCAAGTGCAAGGTTTTATGGGAGCTGAACCAACAGGATGCCCTTGGTAATAATTAAAAGGGCCTTTAACAAAGAGCTCAGCCCTCTTACACTCATTGTACATTATACAGTACCATGCTTTCTGGCCTTGCCGCCTCGAACAGCCACTCAGAACAAAGACAGTCCACACCAATTACAATGCACGAGTAGCTGTGCTTTCACACCATCAGAGCAGATTGCCTACTAGTTTAACAGTACATTAAAGACAACTGTACATGAAGGTGGTCAAGGGGCTAAGTCTCTAGAGCGTGCTGCTTGGAAGTGTAGGGGATACATTTAACTGATTCTTGTTCTTTCTTGATAATTGTAATACGAGACAATACATGGAAAGAAAAGCATTTTTTATTGAGAGTGAGAAAATGGTTGCAATGTTTTGTTTTTGTGCTAAAATAAAGCCTAGAATTGAGGTATAGGAAAGCTGCTTCTCTGCTGCCCCACTCAGGCAAACCTCTGCACCTGCACACTGAGCAGGAGGTGACAAAGTGGTTGAGAGAGCCATCATGATTGTCCATGTGCTATTATCTTACCATTGTTCACATTGCCAGTTCACCTTTCTAATTCTGCTGTAGCACAGAGTAATGTCTGCCTGTATGCTGTGGTGCATGTGTCAGCATAAATCTGCCCACAGTGAAAACTGAATAGATAATGCATTGTTCAAATTACTGATACACTTAATCACTGAGATGCCTGTTCAATTACTGAGTCAGCTACACATACATTCAAAAAGTTATACTTGTCAAAAATTAGATCACCATATTTTCAGTTCAACACAGTACTTTTTTACTTTTGTATTATTTGAGTCACAAGAAAACCTTCTTGTCTTACTTTCGTTCTGTTACTTTGTTTTCAATGTAACATGGTACATCCTTTATAGTCACCTAAAGCACCTACAGAGAACTCTAAGATCTGCCACCAAAACTTAGTCAGGATTTAAAACCAATCTATTTTCAAATTTGAATTTCTTATGACTACTTCTGTAAAAGAGGAAAGGGTGCACTGGTGCTGTCCCTGGTGCTGAAACACATCCTGCTCCGCTTCTTTGCTGCGCTTGGGTTGTAGGAGCTTTACAGCAATGCAGTGACAGCACTACAGCTAAGTACAGAGTCTTTGAATGATGTACTTAGAGTTTTAGTGGTGTATGCTAGACAGCAAAAGCTGACTGCAGAGTACTGAACACCACAGGGACGCCAAAGGGAGACACAAGAGGAGGGGTGACAGAGGAGCCTCCATTACTAAACATAGGGAACATTAAGAAGATTTAATTTGCCTAATGACAAAGGCACATCCCTAAATGGCTGTGCACTATATTGTAGTGAAGCATATTACATTAATGCAATACATTGGAGAATATTTAGGTCTGGCTCCCTCAGCTTTTCTCTCTCCAGCTTTTACTTCCATCCCTTTAGATTTTTGCTTATACTCATTGTGCCAGTTATTACATAATATTGCGGACAAAAAGTACATAGAGGCTGGTGCCTGTGTATCACTGCTTTAGACTCCCACTCCCTTCCCCTTAACAATACGTCACAAGCTCAGACTCTAAAGCACACACATAGATGGATATTTATACATTGTCATAAAGCATTTACACCCCAAACGTTTCTGGGTGCACAAAATGGTTAGTTTTCTGTTGCCTTTGATACTGTAACAATGAGCATTTCTAATCAAATGGAGCTGAATTTAACACAAAGTCATGATTTGAGGAAAGGTGGTGTGTACATAGGGATGAGCAAACAAACTGGAGTCTAGAAGATAAAATATCATGTCAGGTTAGTGACATTTGTAAGGCTTCATTTGTTACAGGTGGCGCTCTAATTACTTTCATTTACGCAGCTCATTTTTCTTTGTTAGGTCCCTAATGGCGTTCTAAGTAAGAGGGCCTTGTTCTTTCAAGCCAGAGAGCCACTTCAAGGCTATAATGTTGTTTTCCTTCTTTTCTTTATTGTGTAACTACAGAGCATCCTATATGACTTTGTTTTCAGCTGAGTAAGGGATTACAGATTAGACAGGGAAGCGGTCAACTGGAGGATTTAGATTTTTAAACAGAATATGTAGTGTTAAGGAGGCATGCCACGGTGAAAAGAAAGGTCTTAAAGAAACATTGAAGCAGAATAGCGCTGGGAGAGAAGGAGGAAGGCATCAAAGTGTGTGTGTACTTGTGCCTTCAGGGGGTGGTGGGAGGTCTTTGGTTTTTATCCCAACATAGTAGTTAATCCCCCGATTGTGCTTAATTACCTGATGGCTCTAATTAGGGCCCTGGATAGGATGAGTGTGGTGACCCTCGTGGTTGAGTGTGAAACTTGGTCTTGTGTGTTTTAATGCACAGAGAAGCTTCATGTGAGTTTGATGGACTGATGTCAAGGAACAGGCATATCTTCCCTTCTGTCACTCTACTCTCACTTTTCACCGTCTTAGTTCACCGTGATTTTTATTTTTATTTTATCTCTTTTTTGGCTAATAATGACGGAGGTTGACATGACAGTGGGCTGCTCTGCTAACCAGCTTATGTAACTGTGCCCTGGCAGCTTGGAGGATGTGCTGACAGCATGCTTTCACAGCGTCATTAGCAGAGTTACACAGCTGGCTCTCAAATAGGGGGAGGAGCAAGGAAGACAGACGAAGAAAGTTGAGGTTGGAAGGGGAAAAGAGGAGAAAAAATGCAACTCAGAAAGTTGTGATCAGAGCGGATGTATCTGTGGGTGAGTCTAAGATGGCAGAGGACAGAAGAGAGGGGGTGGAAGGAGAAATACCATGAGCGATGGGACCATCAGAGGGTCTATTCCAATCTCCCCACTGAGCATTGAGCTCAAATACTTTTACAGCTCACACATTTCTTTTTTAGCCCTTTTGTACTTAATCTATTTCTACTGCAGCAATGCAGCAGGAGTGCTTCTCTTTCACCTATTGTTTTTGCCTCAAAGGAGATAGACATGAAAGGAAAAGAGGAAGTTCTTTTTCCCATCGGATGCTCATACAGCATGCTATCATGCCCCACATCAGAGGCAACAGAAAAGCAATTCACATGCAAATACCAATCTCCCTGTGTACTGAACATAGATTAGAAAAACAAAACTTTGCATAGCAGACCCCAAACAATGTCAGGGAATACGCATCAGATAACACAGATGTAGTGGATCAAAAACATCAAATAGAGTCGGAAAACACATGACAGAGGACACTGTAAATCAAAATGTCTGAACTCTAGCACACTGTGAAGATCACACACTGTCTAGAAAACACCTCATGTCAATATTGTTCTCTCATTCTACAGTAGGAACAAGAACCGTTACCGTAAAAAATAAGCACTTTTTGTACTTTTTCCATCATTCATAATCCCAATTGGTCTAAAAACGCATCCCGGCACACCCACTCAGTATAGTTTAGCAGAAGCAGCTTGGCAGATGCTTTCTGTTTATGTGTTGGTATTGGAGCAGAGTAATGATTGGTGGAAGGCCCAGTCCTCCTAGGGCCTGGACAAACATCCGCTGGGCACAGCCCAGAGACATACAGAGAGGGGGAGAGGAGGGGATTGTTACATTTCAAATACCCCCAACACCAGCAGCAGCACGAGCTCAAGCTCCACAAAATTCCCCTGCCTTAAAACTTTGATGTTGAGGGGAGATGCTGCAAAGCAAGGTCCCTAGTCTTGATGTGTTGACAAGACAGAGCTGAGTCGAAGGAAGATTTGGGTAAAGCACGCTTAAGGAAGTGGGAGCTGTTAAGGACGCTGAAGATTTTTTAAAGAGTGAAGTCTGCAAGGAGAGGACTGAGAATGAGTAAACAAGTGAGGATATTAAATATTGTGCAAGGAATGAACATCCAAAACACAAAAGGAAATGATCCTAAGAGAGTGTAACAAAATATTAAATTGCTTGAGTATTTGGTGCAACACAGTAAGGCTGATGAGCCTTCATTAGTCCTAATACATCAAGCTCTGACAGTTTCGTAACATCTCCTTTTTTACTCCTTCTCAAAGTGTTCAAATTCAAAAAAACAAACAAACACAAAACACACTGTTTTAACAAACTAATTCTACTTATGGTCTTCTTACTCCCAAACCATTTCCCACTGTCTCTTTTTGGTGCCACTTCTGCCAGTGTTTCATCCTTCTCTCTGGAGGGGGATTTCTGTGAGACTAGTGCCATGTCATGGTGCATGCTTATGTAACATCTGTTTCATGAGTAGACGTCAGTTCTACTCATGAAGCTTTCAGAGTCACCAGGAGGATAACAGGCTCCAAATGCTCTCCGGCTCTTCTGTTAAATGGTTTCACCTGAAAACCACTAAAAGACACTAAGAGATACTGTAGTGAGTCCTACACAGAAAGGTGGATATTCAAATAAGTATATATTAAAATCATATTAGGTCTAGTTGGTTAAATGTATTGGTCTCACTCTGTCGTCGGTCAAAGATGTGGCCTCCTCACCATTGCCAGACAGAGGGTCCCTGGATTAGTCTGTACACAACTGTGCAATAGAACAGTGCAGTTGGCCCAGGGCCAGGCCCTTTCACACTCGCACTAAGGCTGAACCTGTGTGTTTCTACTCCCTGGTTCATCGGCCATGGACCGAACATAGGGACCGAGTGAAGGATGTGCGAAATGCCACTCTCTATTCCTTGTGAGATTGCTGCATGTGTGTGCACATCTTGTAAATTTGAGGTTTTCTTTTCAGAGAGTCTTTAAAGTAGCACTCTGCGGGCAAACATAAATATCCCTGAGGCTTAGTGAGGGCAGGGCTTGAAAATGGCACAGAAAGAATTGATTAGGACATTCACCCAGGGCACCAGGCACTTTTCATCTCATCCACACATGCATGAATACACATTACACAACATCTGCCCAGTTTCCTCCATTTATCATTCACACTTCTCTCATCATGTCTCATTTTCTGTCCTCTCACTTCTGTTTCCTTCCTTCACATCCCAAACCCCATGTCTCATCATTATGTTTCTCTCGACTCGAAAGCAGAAAAGACCCTTATCCCTGTACTTTCAGTCGTGCCAGTCGAATGGATCTTGTCCCACCGTTTGACTTTGATGAATCATTCTCTTCCCTCAAAAACTCCAATTACTTTAGATGAAACAACTTGTATGTCATTGATGTTTACTAAGTTAACTATCCTATGCTAGAACTACTGTATGTTGCTAAAATGTGACAAAACCAACTGTTTGAAAATCCCCTGTGAGATTCTTGCTGCTGGAAATAAAAGTGATCATCCAAAATATGACAAAATAGGAAAAAGTGCAACAAACTTTAAACAATTGTTCCTTCTTTTTGCTTGTCAATAAACTCAACAATATTGATTCATGCAATATATTTTACAAGATTCATAGCTCTGCCAACTGCTCCAAGATGGCAGAAAAATAAACAGACAGTAATACTTTGAGGAGTGTTGGCTGTGTTGCAGTGAGGGTTTGATTGGGTATTTTGCCAAGCTGTACTTGCTATGTTTGTAGGGCCACTTTGATTGCATGCTCTTTTGTAAATTACCTTGGATAAAAGGAGTCGTTAAATTATACATTATGCACAAACTAAAACTGCACTCATGATGAAATTATTTCTTTTCAAGAGACTCTGGCAAACATACAGTTGGAGCCGGCTGGTTAACAACTGGCTGCAGGTGGTCAGCAAAGTTTGATTAGAATTTCTACAGTGGAAACATTTGCATGAATACAGCCAGAAACACAAACAGACCACACAGGGTCATTTATTGTCAGAATGAGAGTGCCATTAAGCAAAGGTTTTGATCCAAAAACCAAAGGCAAACCAAAGTTTAAGAATCTCTTCACATACATTTCCCAGAACAAAGAACAAGTCAAGTACTAAAAGAAGTAATACTCAGACTTTATCAAATGGAGCCACATGATAAATGCAATGAAACTAACTTGTAACCAATGTGTGTGTGTGATGTTTAACTTACTCAGTGTTCAAATGAAAATAAAAACAAGCGCTGGAAAGTATGCATTCATTTAAGTCAATATGTATACAGTTGTCCCTCGCTATAACGCAGTTCACCTTTCGCGGCCTCGCTGTTTCGCAGATTTTTTTTTAGTGCAATTTTGCATGCTTTTTTTTTTTACAGCATATGAACGCGCATACTGTTCTGCGTCCTGATTGGCTAAGGGACTGTAGACCATTGTCAATCAATCTCCTCAAAAAACAACAAAACGTTCTGCACCGACAAAGGCACCTGTGGTCGCACCCAAAAGGCAGAGGAAGATGCTAAGGTTTGAACTTTGAGAGTGTTTAAACAAGAGAGAAATGTGATAAAATGTTAATGCCTGTCTGAGAAAAGTGTATAAAGTGTGTGGTGAGGGGTTTTACAGCCTTAAAAAATATATAATAATTGTAAAAAAAAAGCTGACTACTAAGCAGATTTCACCTATTGCGGGTTATTTTTGGAACGTAACCCCGCGATAAATGAGGGACCACTGTATTGTGTATCAATGTGAACGTCAAAGAATATGATGAAGGACGAATGAGCTTTTTCCTACTTGGCTAACACTTGTTTTTAATATCAACTTATTAGCATTTCTTTCCTGAAGTTGAAAAACAGTTAAGTTTAACTTAACTTAAATCTTAAGTAGCACGTCATGTTATATTAATATGTTTAAAGAAGAAGGCATGTGGACATGGTTGTTTTATATTTGTATTAAAGTTTTATAACTACTGGAGGAGTTAAAAAGGCACCCATTGTTTGTATCCCATTCATGAGCAGGAATAATATAAGACATGCAGACATATTTGATGAAAGTGCATGGTAGCGATAGCAGAGAGCTTTTCAACTGTGTGTCTCAACTGTGGCCTCTTTTGCTTTGATCTATAACAATAAAAAGCCATTGTGATTTAGACAGTAAGGGCATTGATCTGGCCTCGTGAAATACCAACTATGCGTCTAGCCACACTTGACTGAGCCCAGGGATCAAACTTTGCCCTTAGTCATAAGGTGTGTGTGATGCACGTGTGTGAGCACGTGCAATGGGTTATCCAATAAAAGTGGGATTAGGTGAAAATAAAGTGGCGTCTGCTCGTTTTGCAACATTACAGTGTTGAACTGAGGCATTTTGTTTTGTTTTTTGCACAGAGCTCATGCATCTCTTACTGTCTTACCCTGAGTCGCCAGCGCCTGGGAAGTGTGCTGACTTGGAAGTGCTGCATTAAAATCTCTCTCCCAAACACACACACACACACACACCAACAGTGCCCCTCCAATGGCTCCATTAAATGTTCAGGTGCACACAAACAGGACGTCTCCACACTCAGGCTCCCATTGCCTACTGTGAGTTTGCTGACATGTTTCCTCCACATTACAGTTATTGCATTAGCTGAATAACCAACTGATGGGCAGTATTTTGACTGTTTGTCATCCCTGAGGCCCTGAAGATACTGTAGGCAGCAATGAGGGGTAGCCCACGATCAGGGAACATTAAGACTGATGCTAAACTCCCAAACTAAATATAAACAAACCCATAAATCGAATAAATAAGTCAAAGCGTGAAGTAGGGAACATACAAAATGAAAGGCTTGTGGCCATAATAAATGTAGTGACAGAAAGGTTTAACACTATCTTTCATAAAACATAAAGTAACTGGATTTTTCCCTGAGCCAAACAGTTCCTGTGTCACAACTTATTAAGAGCAACTAAGAAGAAAAAGCAGTCACGGCAATGAGCTGCACTTGGTTTAAATCCTCTAAATGTAGATCTGCAGTTTTATAAATGGGGCTAAAATCACAGTCCTGGGCTTCATACATATTTAAGTGATTAGGGTTTCCTTAACTAAACACTACACAGTATTTTTGCATCACAAAAAGTTTAATGATTAAAAAACAAAACAAAAACAAATAATACCAAACTGAAGTGAAAAAGAATTAGGAACACAAAGGTAACCCTTAAAAACATTTACAAATGTTGAAGTCTTCTAACAGTGTGACCCTAAAGAGAGGCCAACCATTGTGTAAAAAATAATAAAGACAACAGTGAGCAAGGACCATAAATAATAGAAAAGTACTGATTTTTATTGGTGGCAGCAGGAGGTGTAATCAGATGGTAAGAGAGGCTGACACCTTAGTGCTGTATATTACTCTTCTTATCTCTTTCTCAAGGGACTATATTGATCTTTTAAGCACTGAAGTTGAAACAAAAGCTCTCTTGTTCTCCAACCTGGACTCTGTAGGGTGTTCACGTACCAACATCACCAAGACCAGCTCTACTGCTCTTCATTGCACCTTTATCCTTCTAAGAGGGGCAAAGCTAGAAGAAAAGTAAAAAAAAACCCTGAAAACTTATCTAATGTTGAGCAATGACATGTATAACCTCTGGCTCTGGCTGTTTGTTGAGAATCTGTTACTTTCGACATTGTATGGAATAAATGTAACAGTTGTGAAAGAAGGTGTATTATCAAAACATTTAAGACAAAAAACTTAAACATTTATGACAATCTGAGCAGATGTATGGTTAGAAGATAAGTTAAAATGAGAAAAGGACGGAGGGAGTGCTGTCTTTGAGTCACTAATGAAAGTCGCAAATGAAAAGTTCTCCAGAGAGTTGTGCAGACGCACTGTGACAGCTCTTGGTCTACACTCTCAGTTCTGTCTCTGTCTAGTGCAGAAAGGTGGAGGTGAGAGCACAACTGAGGTGAAATGGTCCGACCACTCAGAGAAAAACAGTCCACCTGGTACAGCACACTGATGCTCGTGTGTGTGTGCGATTGTCTGAAACAAACACACACCCACACACCCACTCCGGCTACTTGACAATGACAATGTATGGCACTGAAAGCCTGAAGCCACACTGCTGCTACGGCAGCATCCTGCTTCGCCCTGCTTTCTACATGGGGCACAGTTAGAGGACATGGCCACACAGTGCACTGTAAACACTGTCACAGGAAGTTGTGCTAAAAGTGTAGAGGACAGATCCATACTCTGCCGGGGAGAGAAGACAGAGGCTAAAAGCATTGAAGGGCATGTCTAACAGTGCAGCCAGAGAGAGAGAGAGAGACAGAAAACAAAATGGAGGATAATGGCAACTAAATAACCAGGATTTAAATCACAAACATCAGTGTCAACCTTGAGTTACATTTAAAAGCCAATTACAGCTGAGACAAACAAAAAAGTCTTTCCTAAATCAAGACACATTCACGAGGCACCTTACTAAGAAAACCTAAAACAAAATAAAAGCAATACGTGACTAACAAAACAGAAAAAAAGAAGGTTTAGATATCTTGGTAGGGCAATGCTACTTCAAATGTGTGTCTGAATATCAAAATATTAATTGTATATAATGAACTTGATATTTCAGACACAGTAGTTTTTTACATTGGATGCGTTTAAGGATATGTCCTTAATGGTGTAAATGAGTTTATAAAAGAGCCATTGCAAACTGGCTGTGCTAAAGTTTGCTGAGTCCTCCCACACTTAACTCTTCTGTGTGTTTACAGGAGCTAGAGACAGCTCAGTCTTCCTGTGCTCACACAATTGGCTTTAAAAAAGTCTGTGAGTAGTTACTCTGTGGCCTTCACCTTCATTGTGGGCACACTCTGAGACTCATCTCACCCACAGTTGCATTCAAAGCCATTGACAGCTTCCTCTTTATACCATCCATTTCTTTTTCCTTCTGTCCTTATATTTCTTCCAGTCTTTCTGTAAAAATGCTGTGCCTGTTTACAAGCACACACCTGAGTCTGACCCAAGCAATGACAGAGATCAGGCCTGGGCTTTAGAGTCCTCTAAGGGACAACTGGGGTTGAGGAGGAAAACTAAACCTGTTACATAAGTCAAGAAACACTCTCCAACTGCTGGATGCTTGTATTCCCAAGTGGAAATGGTCTTATTTGTACTGCCCACTCCTTTAATTAAGAGTCTAGAGAGGGGCCGAAAGGCCACACAAACACATGCACTCTACACCAACAAGCAGGTATCTGAAATAAAGCATGTCATTACTTTCATTAAGCTTCATGTGGAAGGAGGACGTGATTTTTTAAAATATATTTATTCCACGTTGAAAAATGACCGTGGCTCGTCACCTCTGCACGGTGTAATTATGGTACAGTACATACATCTTTGTTTATTAACCATTGTGTGGCTCATTTGCTTACTTTCCTCTCAACAACAGTTGGACACTTACTTGTACACTTCAGTTAAGTCTTATAAACACAAACTGAATGGAGTTTTGTCTGGGGCTGATTAGCGTGGCTTGCCAGATCCACCAACATTCACTTTGAGTGAGAATTAGATAGCTAGCCAGGCCGAGGACCAGCTACACTGCTTTACAATAGTGTATCTTGAAGTAAAAAGAGTAGCTTAGTGGAATATGAATTGTGTTACTTTCATTCAGTTGCATGCTCACACAAAGAGCCACTAACCCAAGAATTTGGCAACACCTAGTGAGTAGAATTTAGATTAGACCAGTTTCTTTTGTTTAATTGTTTTTGACATCAGTGTTTGTGCACATTGTGATTACCTACATCACTCAAGAGGAAGCAGTATACTGTTACTCTTTTTGATTTATTATGTGTGGAGCTTTTAGCCAAAGCCACCCAGGCCACCCAAAGCTAAGTTGTAACATCATTCATGTTTTGTTTGCAGTGTGAGCAGTTTCACATCTGACTGAATTCAACTAAAAGTCAACAGCACACTAAATAGACATTCATCCAACCTACCACTGATCTATTTCTGTACTTGGACTTGTGCAGAAAACATGCATTCAGCGCTGTGTGTGCGTCACTTCTGTGTGGTGTGGAAGAGAGGATCAATGTGTCAACAAAACAAAGGAAGGGTGGTGGCCTCCTGCGCCTTGACAAGGTGGGAGATATTGAGTGGCTGGCCCCTGATCCCTCTAGGGGGAGGGAGATGGAGGGAGATGCTCACACAAGAGAATGGAGAAAAAACACAATAATGGAAAAAAAAAAAATGAAACAGAAAAAACTAAAGTCAGAGACCAAGGAGAAGATGGAGTCTTTGCTACAGATGAGTTATCAAACAGGTGAACTGTTTCATGTAAGGTCATAACAAAGTAATATGTTGTGTATAATCATTACCAGTGTTTTATATTTACGTAATACGTCAATAACAGACAACATTATATAAAATCCAATTGTCTGGTTTATATGTCAAAAACATATCAATCATATTTAAGGCAATAATGTCAACAGGAGTTACTAACACAGTGTAAGTGGACAGACACCGAAGACAGTGGTGTGTGTTATATGCATGAGATATCAGCTTTACTCCCAGCTAGTACTGCATTGCAGAGGATTCCCTTGAATGTGTAAACTCTGTGGTGAGCACAGAGACAAAGTGCACCTCTGCTCTGGCCCACATGGCTGTGTCTGTCTGCACTACCATGCTTTTGTGTGTGAGAGTTCATTTCTAACCTTGTATTAACAGAAGAAGTTCCAATCAAAGACAGTGAAAATGAATGTGTTCACCATCGGAGCACTGGCCACTGAATTTCAGAGCATGTGTGTATGGCTGCTTTTGTCCTGTTTGTTTTTGAGCCTCACTTGTGTGTGCGTTCGTGGATACAGAATGAGTGGATGCCATGCAGTTTGGTTTTATGTACAGTATAGTGCGCCGTGTTGCATCCACACACAGTGTTTGCATGTTTGCTGTGCTCAGAATAAATATGTGTGATAGTAGGCTGTGTGTACATGACTGTGTGTTTACTGAATGCAACGTGCTTTAAACACTGATGGCCTTGCTTTAGTAAAGAGGCATGGAGTCAGGGAGGCACGGATAAAAACCAATCCTGATGAGGCTGATGACTGCTGTTTATTGTGCTGAATTTATTTATTAAAGATAGTAAGAAAATTAGCATTGAAATGATTCTTGTCCTCGATATCTTCCACGGCAGGCTCCCAAAATGTCAACGTTTGCAAAAAAAATGTAAAAAAAGGACAGTACAGCATTTGTGGTAAGATAAGGTACAGTGGAAAGCCAAGTGAGAGTATTGGAGAAAAGGCTGAAAAAGATCAAAAAAAATTTAAGAAGATACAAAAAGACAGAAGGAATAGACAAGCTCCAAAGTTGAATTGTGAGTCCCGTCTGATAAAAAGTGTGCTCCTTCTACCCACAAAAATGTGCATATGTTAGAGATATGATAATACCACAGTATGGAGCAATACATAAAGGGTTCGAGATTTAAAGAGGAAAAGCACACTATACATAGATCATAAAAAGGTCATGTGATATTATAGATCTATAGGGTTATATACTGTACTTAATCCCTGCAAACGTAGTTACCTCTACTTCTTTGTAAAACGGCTGCAGAGCGTGAACGGAACTGAAAAATAATAAGGCTGTCACCCCTAAAAATAATATATGAAAGAGAAAAAAAGAGAAAGAGAGAGAGGACATTTGCAAATCATTTCTGAGAGGGAGAGGGTGAGTAACAGTGAGTTGCTATGGTAACAGATACACTAGTGGCTGAATGTAACCGTGTGCATATTAATTGATGTGAATTTCTGCAGTTTCTTAGAATAAATGTTTCAATAGAACTCGTCTTCTCACTTATTTCACCAAAGCTGTACTGCAGGCTCCAAAATCATGATCCCAATATTTCAACATTTATTGTGTGTGAAGGAATCCCTGCTCCATGTAATTGCTAAATGGGATGTGTGCCTTTAAACTAAATAAATCAAGTCAATTTGCCTCTTAAAACGTGAGAGAGTGGGTGGGATTCATTAATAAATGGAAGACCATTCTGCCCAGTGCCTCGACTAGGACTAAACATGAAAAAGCAGCAATGCATTATTTGAGTAGAAGAAAAATGTGTAGGGATCTGTGAAATCCTTATTAAATCAAGCAACAAAAATGCAAAACAGGTGTTTATTATCAAGAAAAAGAACGTAACTGTTAACTGGCCAATACTCAAACAACATAATCAGCCAACCCTTTGCGCCAAATGCAGACTAAAAAGTGAAAAATAATAGCCTGAAACTAAACGCACAGTCAAATCCAATCAGGTTACCTTGGGATGTGTTTAAAAGTGATGAACCGAAGTTGCAAGGTAAACAATCCTGCCGTAAAATCTCTTAAAGCTGAGACAATGCAATGTAGATTTCTTACAGGCTACAATTTATTCTTCTGTTTACCTCTGATTTACCAATTAAGCAGCCTATTAAAACAATTTTTTTTCCTATCCTCATGGATAACTAAAGTAGTACAGAAGATAAACAGCTGTGGGGCTGTAGTCCACACATACCTAGTGTATCTAATGGATTTGAAGAAGCTGGAAATTACTCACAATGGGTATCACTTTAAACTTATATCCTTTTTTTCTGTCTGGGCACACTTTTTTATTCACTTATCTTAGTATGTCAAAGTAAAAAGTGTGTTTAACATTATTAAGAATTGAGAGATTGTGTCTCCTTCAAATATGTTTATGGCCTTTACTGGCATTTTAAACATTTTTATAAAGTTTTATAGATTTTGTTAATGTTGGTTGTGTTCATAGAAGAAATTAAAAGCAGTCTCCTCTGCACATGTAAACAGACAACAACAAAAACACAATATTGTTCTGCGGGAGCCACATCTTAAAGTCACATTTTCATGGACTCAAAAACCCAGTCCAGCTCTCAGCATTGTGATAAATTTGCACTTGACAGTTTATCCAAAGGGTTTTTTATTCAGCTTCAGCGATAGTAGAAGCACTTGAGGACAGAATTTGAGTAATAATGCTTAGCTCTATTCCAGCACTGCTTATGAGCTGTAGCTAAATGTGTAGTGACTTCCAGTTCTCTCACTGCAGTGACTGCACCATCGCTTGTGTTGTGAAGAGGAGAGGATGTTTCTGGGTCACCAGCTGCCTACGTTTTCTGCAAACACAGCACTGCTAGACCTCACCAGCTGTTTTCTCTCACCATCTCTACCCATCCAACTTCCTCTTGGTCTCTCTCCATTCCTGCTGCTTATTTCTTTTTGCTGTTTCCACATGCTCGCCTTCGGCTAAAGGAAAATGAACTGTCTCCTCTCGTACTACTTCAAACTTCTGTGTGTAATTTGTTTGCATGTCAACTGAATGGTGATAAGAGTCTTGAAAGAGTGTGAAACATTAGGGCACACTGATCACAGAAGAATAAGAAGGGAAGGACACAGAAGATATCAATTTCAGAGATTCTGTTTTTGATTTGGGCTTAAGCTTTTAGCATTCAGCTCAAAAAAAATATGATTACGCGCCATCCTCTAATTTATCATATGATTACCATAATGTTGCAAATAAGAGGTAGAGGAATGGCAAAAAAAACCCCTCCATCTATAGACAGACTAAAGGAAGGACAAAAAAGAGTCACTGGCCGAGAATGATCATTCTAATCCTACAGCAGTTAAATATGCATAAATTGGATTTAATCCATGAGGCAGCAAAGGCGTAGAGCCACAATAGCAGTAACTGTGTGTTTTAATGTATGTCTCATATTATAGGGAGCCATCTGGCTTGTACACAGCAGATTACTGTGGCCTTATTCAGACCAGGCATTACAATCTGTTCAGAGTCATTTTATCACAAGTAACCAGAAGTAAAGGTCAATGTCAGAAGACATTCAGATTATGGCTGGACACATTTGTTTAGATTAAGTCTCACGCAGAATGATGCTGATGGTAAATCACTTACTTATGTTTGTAATGGAAATGAACATAATTGATATAATATATGACTGATGTGTGCTCACAAGTGGTAAAGCCTAACAGTGGATGGTAAATGTACTGTGTAATGTAGATATGAGGGAAAAGAAATACGACATGAGCTAATGTTATTAATTACAAACAAAAGGCTTTAGCCATGACTGATCAATGTGCTTTGCAGGACCTTACTCTAAATAGCATCTGGATCAATATTGTTCGAGGCTCAGAGCTAATCTCTTCATAGTCCTAGAGTACAATGCTGTTCACTCTTTGTGTTTTGGAGATAAAAGATCAAACACTGTCAAGTAGGGTATTAAGCTTGGAGGTCACTTACTTTTACACACACACACAGATTCATTCAAAAACACACATTGGACACTAGTTACATGAACAACATGATCACACAAACAAAACCACATATCACTGCAGTACACTCACAAAGAAGAGGTTACAACAGGGAGAAATTTGACTTTAAAATCAAGAGATCAATGTCTTTAAGATGAGATTATCATTTCACACACATGCTTTGAACTGGGGCTGGTAGAAAATGTTAAGCACCCTGACAGCAGTCGGCGTGCCCTTGAACACACTTCACACTCTGCCACAGTTCAGTTAGTCTTCTGGGAAGAGTTACTGCACCACCCTTTCAACACACATTTCAACACTTCACTGCACTATTTCTCTTCTTGAACAAGTCAATATCTATGAAACTTCAACTTGTCAAAGCACTTTGGGGCAATGAAGGAAATTATGCTGGCTCTAAATGTGTATAAACTATACGATTTAGAAAAGTGTAAAAGTAAAAGTGTACAATATAGAAATATATTATAGCGGTAAGTATTGTACAAGGAAGATGAAGGACAGACTGTCTGTACATAATGTTCTTTACACTGGTAAATAACACTATACCAATAACAGTACCAAATGCTGCTGCAAATAACTTGTCCTCAAATGATAAACTATAGATATGTTGTAATAAAAACAATAGAAATAATTGCTTTCAACAGCATAAAGAACAAGAACTAGAAAAGAAGCCTTGTGTCATAATTCCACAAAGGATCACAGAAGGTTATATTCACATTCAGAAAACTTTATATACAACATATCAACAATCCCTATCATCATTCAGCCACCTGTCAGTGCAACAGGTCAGAATATTAAGAATACATAGACCGTAAGCCAGCTTTGAACTACAGCATCATCATAAAGTGCAAGTAAATTCAGCAGCAAGAAAGTAAAGTGCAATGGTAATAAAGAAATAAAAGGCAAGAATAAGACCATAAATAAAAATAAAATCAATAAATAACTAATCATTGCTGCTGCTTTAGCATCAACCGTTTGCCTTGTCTCCATGGAATCCACACTTTACAAGCTCATGTCACCGCTACATAAAAATCTAGCATTAGAGATTATAACGTCTTTTTTTATTATTAAAGTGCTAAAACAATCTAAAAACAGCTTAATTTGTTCTCACTAGTGCTGATCTGTACCCAAAGCTAATTTAAGAGAGGTCTGGCTGATTGGCTGTAGGAAGTAAAATATAAATAGATCAATTGCTGCCATCTCCAGCCAGAAGCCTATGTTCACATCACATTATTTCCATTATGTCATGATTTCTTAACTATATATTTACAATGTAAGAAAATGACCAAACTTCACTTGTCCTTTAAAGTGGATGGATTTTCATTTGAGTCTAATGGATTCCAGGTAAGTGTACAACGTAAGTACTGCTGGGCTGGTTGCACTGAAAGCAGATAATTACAGTTCAACAGAGTGGACTTGGCATTTCACTGACTGATGTTTCTGAAGAGGACGAACCAGGACTGGATGTGCATGAGGAGAAAAAAATGTGACAAAAGACGACAAAGGGAGGAGAGTGAAAAGACAGACTTGGTTTTGTGTTTAAGGTTGTCTTGTCGAAGTTAAAGTGACATTTTGGTGAGATGTGCACTTTCCAAAAGCCCTGTGGGAGTGCAAGGGGTATACCCAGCCATGTCACACTCATCTATGTACTCACACTGTATTTTGACACTAAACACACCAGGCAGCGCAGAGCAGCACTCGTAGCCCGTACACTGTGCTCTCTCCCCGAGCTTATACCAAACTAAATCACTTTTTTTTATCACACAAAGCCTGGACTGGTATGTATGTATATTTTGTCCCTTGTGCACCATGCTCTTTATGCTTTAAGCACAGCCTGTGTCAGAATTTGACTCATGTGTTCAGCCCAGTCAGTGTATGTCAGGTTATGAATTTCTGCAGTGTGATGTGACTGTATGAGGGACAGTGGGTTTTATTGCAGGATAATGTGGGATTATTGTATCTTTTGAACTCTGACATTCACTTATAAATCATCTCGGGCAGATATTGAAGGTAGGTGGCCTTTATTTTTCAATGATACACAGCAGGCAGCAGAACGAGGGAGCCCAGAAAACACAAAGCACATCCACTTACCAGACAGGGTGCGATGAGAGGCCGGGCGGCAGGACGGTTTGATTCCTTCACACTCTGACAGAACCACTAATGCTGAAATGTCAGTGCGCTGTTGGGAGAGCGGACACAACAGAAGTTAGAGGGAAACATGCCAACCAAAAAATCACAACTCCCCTGAGCACAGCATGAGGTTAATGCTACAGCTGTGCTTTGGTGCCCTCCCGACAGCGGCAGAATACAAACCGCACACAGGTTCTGACCTAAAAATGTCAAAAATTAATACTGACTGGAAAACTTGCGTTCTGTTTTTAGAATGCCCTCCTTTAGGTTTAGAAGCAGTATTTAGTAGCACGGGTTACTAAGATTAGATTAAATCTCACCTTTAAACTGGGAAAGAGATCCTATTGTGCAGATTGAACAGATTATCTTTGGTGACATGTATTTTATAAACTGTGTTGATATTATTATTGGGCATAAAGGACATAAAAGGCATCATGTGAACAGTAAAATACAAGGTTCATCCATCACCACAAGGTCACGGATTTTTTTTATTATTGAAACCATGGGGCTTGGTCTGGAGCCAGAATGTGCTGCACTGTCAACAACACCATTAATAAATGTGGATACTATACAGTGACACGTCAAATGGATTATATGAACTATTATTATCTAACTGAATGCCTCCTTGAAGAAAGAGCAGTGTTAGCTTTATGTCTATATAGGCTTTGTTCTGTGTTGGATATCACTGCATTCCAATATGGCACCAATGAGAGAAGCCTATGAATTTAATGAACATATGGTGCAACAACACATTATCTCTCCAGAAATAGGCCTTATTCAACACCAACAACCCCCACCTTTAACATATCTGTCCTTTTATGAGAATGCATACACCTTGAGTGTTTGTGGAGAGTAAAAATGGCTTCATATATCCTGACAAGCACAGCACTGGGGCAAACTGGCTCAGAATATTGTTTGGAAAAATGTACCACAGGAGAAAGAACACCACTTTTGTGTATCTAAGTTAAAATACACAAATTAAATGCTGCTTAATCACATCTACTAATGAGGCAAGGACAGGAATGATCCTTTTAAAAGTAGCACAAGTTGTTATATTGTTCAGTAAGCTGAATGAGCGACAACATGCTCACAACCTAGCTGACCAAGAATGTTCTGCTTATTTCATTGTCCGGAGGTAAAAAGTATGTAATCGATGAGCGCGCACACACAATCAGTGGTGCAAGACTCCAGAGACCCAGAGCGCCCTCTCTCTCTCCCTCTTTTCTAATCCTGGCAATTAGAGAGAAATAATTAATGATAAAAAATGAAAAAGTTGAAGGCAGAGAGCCTTGAAGATAGAGTTCTGCACTGTAAGCATTCAATTCCCCTCTCAAGGTCTTCAAGGTCCACTGCTCCCTGGCTCTGATCCTCATACAGCTTCTGGGGCAAGTGTTTCAGACCAACCTTCTCTTTAACATACATTTTTTCCTTTAAGCATGTTGTGCCGCTGGTCCTATTTTTATGTGAGTTATTTCTCTCTTGGTTGTTTCCCCGTTTTGCAACACCAAGGCTATGGCCTGATTGCTGAGGGTCCACTTGAAGGTTATTTTAGACATCAGTGGTAGCCTCCTGAGAAAAGCTTTGTTTGATTGTCTCCCTGTGAAATTAATAAGTAGCTAATAGCAGCGTGGTGTGAATATGAAGTCAGGAGATGTGTAGCTGCAGAGCAGAGATGGACCGATAAGTGGTGGGGGACGCTGAGGTCATGACCTCTGTGGAGTCATTTTGAGGCCACATCCAAGGAAAGTGTCCCAGGATCAGAGTAAAAATATGAATCTTGGACAAACTCTCACTGCATCACCGGCTCACCATGACAAGGCACTGCTCAGGAGTCTTCTTATAATAATCAAGTCACACATTTATCAGATTATATTATTATTTCATATCCTTTTAGTTGTGGGTGTGTCAGTTTGCATACAAGCATGTTTCCATACGATGCATTTCCACATTTAGACCAGACAAAGGCAGGAACTGTTCGCCATCGGGAGAGGGAAAGGGGAAAAGCCTGAGCACTCCTGCCCCCTGGTGGTAGTTTGTGACCGAGATACAGTGGGCGAGGGGCGAAAGCATCTCAAGTTTGGGGGTTTCTTCTTATTGCACCACCACTTCTTCCTCGAGGGTGGCTTTGATCTTTGCATACATTTAAATTCTAAATAGGCAGAAATACAGAGAGGAGGTGAAGCACATTCATTCATAAATGCAGAGACTGACATTTCCATCAAATGAATTACAGGGAGTGGGCATCTTTCATAACATTCAAGCGAATTCATTATCTAGTTATTTCAAATGCACAACGTCAAAGTTTACGTCTCATCTCATTGGACTGGTTTTGTGTCAGCGGTCTAAGCGAACACTACAAAGATCTTTTGGATTTTTAAAGCTTATTTCATTTTCTAGCATAACACTTTGAATACATATTATCATTTACTACTAATACATAACAGCTATCACAACAACGGCGCTGCTAATAACCGAGTGGATAACTCCGATTAATCTTTAGCGCCTTCAATAGTGTGTGTGTAGTAGATGTCTTTGACCAGCAGATGGCGTCAGCAGCCAGTGCACAGCTCCTGCCCTTCACCGGGGAACACTGTCAAGGGCATCATGAAAACTCTTTATGGTTAACCACATTTCGTTTTATTCACAAGTTCACCTTTTTCACAAAGTCTTCAACCTGGCTGTGTGAGAAAGAAACAGAATGGGACTAGGGAGAGCAGCTCTGTAAAACTTGTCACTGTGATCAATAGGAATCTTCGATATTAAGATTAGATATTGACCACAGAGGTGAGGTGAGATGAGAAAATGCATCTGGCTAACTTCCGTTTTCAACTAGCAGTATTTTAAAAGACACAAACACGTTTAATAGATAAATTGTGAAGTTTTGAATGCACTCGACTACTGAATATAAACTGACTACTATGTAAGACCACTGTGACGTTACATTTAATGCAAATACACAACCCTGGCTGTTCAGACACACTTGGTATCCCTGTAAAATCTACGACATGGGCTGACCTGATAAATGTTTGCAGTCTCTTTGGCCCCTTCTTGCATCAATGTCCGAGTAAAGTGTGAGGAAACAGTCGCCTAAATCACACCAAAATCAATGTTATTAGGCTTTTATTACTGTATTCTTTTTACTTTTTTAAAAATGTTTATATACAATGTAGTTTAAATGAAGTATTATTAAACAATTTCGAGCATTAACACCATTTAGTGACTGATTTCTTTTACCTCACTTCACTTTGTGTGCTTCCGGTGCTTTAAGTTCCTGAAGCTGCCCCGTGGAAGAAAAAAAAAAAAGTTCTACATTAAGTTTACATTAATTCAGCAAAAAAAAGTCTGTAGTTAACAACAGGTATGTTTTTCTTTTGTATTTTAACAGGTGTGTTTTATTACACAATTAGCCTATTTGTGCCGTGACGTCCATTGCGCGCGATAGAAAAGTTAGTTTTGATTGGCCGTGTCAGAACACGTGAGTAGTTTTTGTACCTAATATCGTTTTATGCATTTGGTAGTTTGGAGGTAAATATGTCAGCACAGATGGCCTATTGAAATTATAATTAAGACGTAAATGTGTCCACTTCTGAGGAAACAACAGGGAAACAACTGAAACGTTTAGTGAACACGCTTTCATTTTTGTGCTTATGTTGCCGTTATTATTCTGCCTTAAAGGCCACAACGTGAACGCAGCAGCCACACTGGTGCCACTGCGCGTGCCTTGAGCCGGGTCACGAGGCTTGGTGCGCGTACACGACAGTGCGTACGCGCGCGCGTGTGCCATGTGTGAGTGAGCGGTGGTGCGCGCACAGAGAGATCCCACTGGGGAGAGGAGGGTGCACGCAGCGCTCAACGTCACTTGATCTCGAGCATCAGAGCAGATAGATGAAGCTAAAGCGATTAAATGGAGAGCGGCTGTGCGTCACTGGGAAGGTGGCTGCCGTGTATGAATGGATTAGGGAGAACTACATGAATGACCGGATGAACGTGGAAACAATGAATGGATGCTGGTGGGCTGTTTTCTGCACGGAGCCCCTCCTCCACAGCCCCTGCCTCAGTCACTGTAGATAGTCCTCAAGTGCAACTTCGGGAATCCACTGCTCACTGTAGTCTTCTCACCAGTTCACCAGCGCAGTGCAGGAATACATTTCTATTTACAAGATGAATGCCATGTTATTGTGAAATTTCAGGTTAAGTTCAGCGCCATCTCTCATGCTGCCTACATTGCTTTGACAAGAAGATACTTAGAATAGGTAGATAATCTTCTGTTATACGTCAAAGTCATCTTGAACAAATATTCAGTTTCATAAGAAAGAAAGACACTTAGACCAAAGGGGCCCATTGATTTATAGAAGATTCTAAAATTAAAAAAAAAAAAGGAAGAAACCACCTGGACACAGTATTTGAGGAGGAACACATTTTGCCCCTCATCCAAGGGACAATCCTGGATCTGGACTTCAGAACCTTTTAATGGATTGTGACCTGGGAGACTGAAAATCTCCACAGACAGAGACTCCATATTCACAATCCTATTTGAATGGTCTTTGTATAAGTAGTAACTCCAAATAAATAGACGCTGTGGGGTCAGTGGTGACTACAACGTGGCTCTTACGTTACGTCAGGAAGGACTTCACATAATACGTTTTTCCACCTTGCAGTGTCTTTTATTCTAGGAAACATGTCATTTCCCGGAATACTGACAGACTCTTCTGGATCACATGTTCTTGTAGATCAGTAAATGTGCACTATTACTTGATTTAAGTAGATATATGCTCACAGGCAGCACTGTCATTGTGCATGTCCGACCATTGACCAATTCTGTAAACTTGAGCTTGAACAGTCATGTAATACAATCATTTTTGGACCTTGAAATGAAAGGATAGGAAACGTAGTTTAACAATAGGCTATTTGTTAAACTGTGTTTTCTGCACATTCACTACATTAAGCCACTGTTTCACAATTTCAATGACAAAATATTTTCAGTGACCCAACAGATGGTTGCCAGCACTTACAATAAAAAGGTGTGCAATAAAGTGAGATTTGGTTGTAACATTTCTTCTAAAGGCTTAAGACAAACTAAGGTATTCCCTACAATAACTAACATGCAGCCTATTGTTATAGTAGGCTATCCTGTTATTGTGTAGTAGTAGAATCTAAACAAGGGGACAGTCATTTAATACATGAAAAAAATAAAATATATCAAAGTGAGATTTTTTTGGTCCCAATCTCTGACTGTGTGTGAAAGCGTGTGAACAGTAAAACCGCTAAAGGGAAGCCAAATGAAACGGGGTGTGTTTATTATGTAGGCTACGTGCGTGCGCTCGTCTGTGTGTCCAAGGAGGGGTGGGGTGTGGGGAGAGGGGGGGGGGGGGTCCGAAGAATATAGATTGATAGAAAGAAATAGTCGCCAAAAACAGAACTCAACTACCCCCTACCCCAGCCCCCACCCCCCAGCCTGGGGTTTGAATTAATGTGTTTCTATTTTTGGCTCTCCCGTGTTTCCAGGGGAAACCTAATGACGCAATGACGTCAATGCAGGTCACCAGCAAGAAGCAGACTGGAGGAATTGAGTGGCTTCCATTAGAGGTTTTGCAGCATTTTTCAGAGAGGAGGGAGGAGAACAAAATGGATTAAAGATTGAGAAATGCACAGAAATAAAAATAAATGTAGAGCGGAATGTATGGGAGGCAATGCGACTGACGTCTGGGAAGAGAGGATGGAGGGAGGGCGAGAGGGTGGTGGTGTTGGTGGAGGAGGAGGAGAGGGGGGACCCTATTGCTGCATATCAATGGGTGCCGTTCAAATTCCCAGGGATTATTGGAGGGAAAAAGGGGGGAGAGAAAATGATGCGCGCTTCCCGGGATCGCTGAGGACTGGGTGAGACCATTCTATTTTTATTATTTGCCGTTTTTGCATCTCGTTGAAGTGAGTGAAACAACAAGCTGCAATTCTGTTTTCTTGCTTATAGACTGTTGCCATATAGAGAGCCATTGAGAAATTTAGCTCCGAGTTTGACGGTGAAGCGTCAGTAGCCAGTTTTGTTTTTTTCCCGGAGAGATGTGTTGATGTGTGATGTTAGAAAGACAACATGTATAAGGAAAAGTGATTTGGCGCTGACATCCACCGAGTTGTTTGCAATTTTATCATTAACCGCAGCGGTGGACGTGCTCAGTCTCGAGCCTTGCTGTTCCGATGCAATATAAATCCTGCATCCAACCATAGATATAACCAGATATGTAGCGTGAGCTGAGTGTTTATTGAAGGAAACTGCATTTTAGTCAAAGAACACAACCTCTTTCAATTTCCTAAATACTACAACAGGACTGAGCAACACTTGTAAGGAGTGTCGTCAAATTGCAATGCCAATCACTCACCATTTTGAACAGTCTCATGTAAACGGCACCTGTGAGATTTATTAAGTCCTATCTGATCACAAGCAGTCCAAATGCAACTGCGTAAATGCCGTTTGTCAGGACTTTTTATAGTCGTATGTTTGTGTGTGTGAGGACTGCTGAATGTGGGGGGTGGGGGGCAGTCGTGCGCGTGGAGCCTTGAACAGAAGTACTTCTTTTAGCGGAGGAATAGCGAAGATTAAAGCTTTCTGCTGGATCAAGTAGCACACGCAAGCACGTATCTACACTTTGAATGCATTAAGGCAACAAGTGCCGATTCATGTGCGATCAATGCATCTTAAGGCTACTCATTGTCATGTCCCAAAATGCCATTTAATGTCACAAAAGGAAAGACAACATTTAAAAAGGTTGCTTTAGCTGTTTTAATATATCCTTTTCAGTTTTGTCGTGTTATTATTCTCCCATTTCTCAGCTCTACTTTCCACAAACTGGGCTCCAGTGCAGGGCGTTCACCACGAGGCAGGAGCTGAACCATGGACAGCTCCGAATTCATTTCAGTACCAAGGAGAGCTCTCACAGACAGCATGCGCGCAAAGGCCGATGGGCAGGTGACATGTCTTCGTCACTGCAATCATTACTGATCACTCATTTGCTCAAAAGATGGACTTATCTCAGCATCTCGCACAAGGGCCCTACACGAGAGACATGACGGAAATAAGAGCACACGCACCACTCGCTGCTCGTAAAAAGGCATCTGCGCACTTTATTTCAAAGTAAGCTCAATGTAGGACAAAGCAGCACATATTTAGAGAAAGAGCAGTAGGGGATGTGACAGTTTTTTTCCCCACAAATGACGCATGTGCTGAGGTAAGTGTGGCAGATGCCTACGTGTACAGATGGTCCAGTCTGCTGGTCCCCATCCGCCTTGGGCTTGACGTAACACTTATACGGGCATAGGCCTATCCAGATGTGGTCGTGTGCAGCGCACGCCTCCTTAATACGCACCGCTAAGCCCTTTTAAATACGCTTTTGTGAACTTGTACTTTACTGGGGCATGAAAGCTGTAATGCAGGCCAGAGCGGGGAGCAGACCTACCCAAGTTTGTCCTTTATGAGCTCAAGAGTTCATCTGGACTTTAATTAGTTTGTAACTCCATTTTAACCATGAATGTGTTTGATATCTGCAGCTATTATTTGTGTAATATGAGACATATTGAGGACTGCCTAATCCTAATCATTGGAATGTATTTGCCAGAGTTGAGGTGTGCTTTATTTTAGGTTCACCAGGCACGTCTCCTTACATTACATTATGTACTACACTGAGCGACTACATCTAAAGTAAAATATAGTGAAAACAATCTGTCTTTCATGAAACACAAGGAGATGTTTTTGATCAATTCACATTTCAGATTTTACAAACATTAATATTGTTTGTATGTTTTAGTCAGTGTTTAAACTCTGATTGAATTGGGCAAAACATATCAATTTTTAGATGTAAAAAAAAGACTAACATGGTAAAGCACACCTGATGCAATAAGTCTGATTTAAATGTAAAGATAATGCTTACACCTTGACATTTTGGTCTTCTGTTGTGAGTGACGAAGACATCTGACAGTCCACACAGTCAGGAGAGGTTTATAGTTTGTGAAATGGGGCTTCTGCAAATATTTAAAGCTCTTTTTACAACATTGGAAGGTTGCATGTGGTTTGTGGAAATGACGATCTATGCTCTTGCGTCTCAGAAAAAAGATATTTCAAATGTATTTTGCCTTGTGTTATTAACTGATGCCCTCATCCACTGAAAAAACTGTATTTACCAGTGATTGCGTTGCACTAAGTGGCTCCAGCACAGGTGCCTTGTTAGACTGTATGTAAGAGGTGTAGAAAACTCCTCTTAACATGTCACCCAAGATTTCTGCAGTTGTACGTCTAATTATTGAACAAACCCAGTTCACAAGTTGTGAGTCTTTGCTGTGTATGTCGTATCGTCATTGTAATCAAGAGGTTTATTTTATTCACATACCAGCTCCTACAGTCAGGAAGAGACAGAGAAACATCACATATCATTTACAATTCTAAAAGTACACATTCAATTATTCAGGACAGTCAGGATTTAACACATATTTATGGCAAGTCAAGTGAAAAATCCAATATAAACTAATTCTAACAGTTACACATGTGTTGGATTGTATGGTTTTTAATATCTCTTTGTATTTACAGAAATGGGAACTTTTAAGTTAATTCAGAGAGCTGCTGAGTCAGATCTGTTAGTTCCACCTCTGTTGAGACAATTAAACGTATTACACAACTTGCATTACGTGATCAATTGAAGCAGACTGCTATTTGGCAATACAACAAACAACTTATAAGATTTCTTATTCCAACTGTACTTTTGAGTTTCAGAAAAATCCTCCTCGTTATTTACTGTACATCTTGAGAATGAAGCTGATTGCATTTTTGTATTTTTGTACGTCTTGTGTTGTCTTTTGTCAGTTTGCTCCTATATTTTAAGAATAATTAATGAAGCTGTTGAGGATGTTGTGGTGTAAAAGTGAGGGCCGAGATGTGTGTGTGTGTTTGTGTGTGCACAAGTCAGTCAGGGGTACTGTTTTACACATTACCTTTCTGGAAGCTGCAATAAAGTCCAGCTATTCATACCTTGACATGTTGAGAGATTGTATGCATTTCTGTGGCTTGCATTTTGTCCTTGTGGTTTGAAATCAGTGGTTTAGATATTGTCTGTGTCAAAATGTAGGCACATCGTTGTTCATGTGTCCCCAGATGCTTTTGTCTGAATCAAATTTGACTCTTCTTATTTTAGCAGATGCTGAGATGACCACTAATGCACCTCGCTGTAAACTTTTTGTCCTTTGTGGGTCTTTTTGCGGTCTGGGCTTGCTGTTCCTAAGGCAGTAGCCAGGAAGCCCTTACCCCAAAAAGTATCGGCACTGGATTCTGGCATCAAAAGAAAAGACTCAAGCAACAGTGAGTGTTTTTTTTGTTTTTGTTTTTTTTTTTTCTGTTTATGTCAAATTTAGGTGTAGATTTTCTTTAATTTGTGAAATCTGGCTGAAGCAAAAGTATGAATGTACACCTGAGAGTCCAAAGAAATAGGCTGTCTTTGCTCACAATTGCTTGAGTGAGTAAAATGTATTCATTTAAATGTATGTTTTACTTAATAGTAGATCACACCTGCAGTGAAGACTGTGGCTAGAGAAATGTAGAGTGTGACGCATGTTTGTTTTTTTGTGTGTGTGTGCAAAATATTGAGTTTTGTAACTGAAAAGGCTTGGCATGAATTATACATTTTTTTTAAATAGAAAATCATTGTATTTATTGCAATATTGCTCTTGATATTAAAGCAATATTTATATACATGTATACAAGTTGTTTGTTTGTTTTTCCAGTGGCATTAATTACATTGCATTCTACATAAGTCAGTGCACACATGCAAAAACATCCCATATGTTAAAGCCTTATATATGTAACACTCACATGCATCATGATGTTCTATATATTTACCAGCTCAGTCTCATCAGCAGCTGTAAAAGTGACCTCTTGAGTGGACTAAAGCAGGATGCACACAGGAAACACATTACTGAGGGAAAGCGAAGCTCCAAGCCTTTGACGTACTATCTGTTACATAAACATGATTATTTCTTCAGACTCATGAGCATACACAATGTCTTTCTTATGTACATCAAAGCCCCGGGGCGCTGCTGCTTTTCGCAGCACTTTTAGGGTGTGTGAGTGATGGACCGTGCAACTGTGTGAGCAAATACAAAGGAGTCATGCAGATAGGCGCACATTACTTGAACTTTACTGTGGCCTACTCACTTAGACTCTGTCCACTACGTTTGGTGCTGTTTTAGTGGAAAGCGTGAGTTGCTACAAATAAAATAATCTGTGAAAAACATACTATAAGAGTTGAGTTGTATAACAAGTCATGTTCGAGATTTTTCAAAACAAAAGATCGAGACTGCAAGATACGTTAGAAAAGATAGCTGTAAACACTTTAGAACCAATTGTAGGCTCATTGGCCAAAAAAGCCAATGTCATAAAGGACTATCAGTAAATAAATCACTTATGGCTTTAAAATACCTTCAGATGAGACTTGAGCACTGAGTCTAAAAATGTAACAACAAAAGAGAATACTTTCGAACATTTTACATAAGACAAACAAAAAGAAACACTGAAGACTCATTACTGGAGAATCAGTATCAATATAGGTAACACCCAAACAAAATGAATTCCTGTAAGACACCTCATCGCTCGTCTCTGATTGACCTCTAGAAAAGAGCCAGAGATTCACAATGATATCAACCACTGTGATCCACAATTTGTGTGTCACACATGGCCCTGGGAAATAGGCCAGCGCTTCATTCGTGTCATCAGATCTGAACGAGAGCTGGTCTTTGCACTTTTGCTCTCTCCATGTTGTCAAGAACTTATTAAACTGGTGGTCAAGGGCAAAAAAAAAAAAATATTACAGGATATTATCTAGGGATCAGGTAAAACAGGATACCATACCAGCATAAAAAGCAAAACAGATTTTGTCAGAGGTGTTCATTGCAGCAAAAAGTAACAATTTACATAGACAGTGACAATATAAAAGATCAGCATCAGTTTTGTAAGAAAAAAGGCAGAAATATAGATAGTCTTAAAGATACTCCTCACACACCAGCGGATCATCTCCTCTGAGGTGAATCTCTGAGTGACTAAAGCCATCCACTGGACATTTTAAAAACTGCAACCATAAATACAGATCAGCTCTGTCATGAAAACAAGAATATTTATCATTTCCAGTCAGGTTTTTACACATCAGACTGGCATGTGGTTCACAGAAAATTCTGGTCTCTGTGTATCTCTTATTTACACAAATGTTGCAGTAAAACGGTGGCTTAAAGAGAAACAAACAGAAATACGTGGAACTCCAGATTGTTTTTCTTGTCAGAATTACGAAAGATGTTGACACAAAACATGCATGTGTTCTAACCTGTATCAAAATAAGAAAAGGGTTATTCATGATCAACTGTTGCTCTAACACCAACAATTCACTCTTATTATTACACATATTTTATTTTGAAAGATTCAATTTTATATATGGCTTGCTTTGGTTTCTTGGTTGAAGCTGTTTCATCTGGAAGATGTAATGTCTCATATCTCCCGTGGGATTATCATTCTTCGCTCATGAGTGAATAACAGTTTCCTGGTAGGACCGGGCACCACGTGTTATCCAAAATCGGCCTGATTCCACGACTACTTACTGGAATTTAGAAAGAGTCTTTCCAATAAATGACCCCATCCACTTCCCATAAAAAAATATCATTCCTTTGTTTAAAAAAAAAAACCCAAAACATTTCTTAGAACGAGCAGGACTGTGGTGATGCAAAGGTGTCTGTATTGTTATTAGAGGTTCCCCAGGGGACACCTTTTAGGAAAACCCTTCTTTAAAGTGGTTGTTCTCAAATACTGTATTACACATACTTTTACATATGTTTCACAAACAGCTGTGGAAATCCCCAGTTTAACGGTGAGTCCTAGCTTCAGACTGAACTTGTGTTGCTGCTGTTGCCGCTGATGGAAAAATTGTTAGCACTATCTCCAGTAAAAGGAAACAAAAAGTGTCAGAACCAAGGTTGCATTTGATGTGTTAGACTTAGCCCTATCAATTTTGATTTGGCCAAGTCCAAAATATATAAATATGTTAAAACTGATATTCTGAGTTTAATTTGTCAGACACAGGCCACATATTGTCCACATAAACATATCATTTGTGTGAAAATTTTGAGAATTGAATTAGAATTCACTTAATTCTGTGTCACTTTAGACACACATTCTCACTTTTTTTCTGAGAGGTTTCCAGATGTGAGCCACCTCTCTCTGCAGAGTCATGTGTTTTTTCTTTTTTTTCTTTTCTTAAGAACTACAGTGAAATCCAAGTGCAACCTGTGAGGGTCACAATAGGTTCAGGTTTGGGAGGAGCGAGAGGGAGAGAGACAAGTTTACGACATGGGCTCAAGAATAATGTGGCTCTAACTATTTAAATCTGGAAACAAGGTGGAGACATGTGTCATTTGTTTCACATTCAGTGTATCAGAGCAGCCTCTCACAACAAAACACAGGTAAGACTTTATCATACAGTGTAACTGTAACAATGTGAGACTGTAGTTTTATTTTAGGTTGGTTTAGTTTAAACCTGTACTTTTTGTGTAACTTACTCCAAGTTACTTTAATCAGTTTTGACTGTATCGTTACCGTACAATGATCAGTATTTCTCCATATTATGTATTTCAATATTATTATGTAATTTCTGCACTTTCTGCATTTTAAAACTGTGCTCACAACTGTAAATATTACATATTATTGTTCAAATGACCCAAATTACCTGGAAAGTATTTATCCATGTTTTTCAGGATGTACATCATTCTCATCATTCTCTACATCTTTCTGGTTGTGGCTCCTGATTACAGCAGTCAGTCCCTGAAGGAGGATCCCTCAGGAGACCCCATCATTACAATTGCTCAAATAACACTGTACCATATTAAACTAGTTAAGACTGAGGTATTCCCAGTGTCTCTTGCATTAAACACTTTTTAGTAGAAACAGTAATCAGTGTGTCGGTTATTAATATGAGCTCATTGTGTTTCTTGTCCTCAGCTGGCCATGACTTCACAAACAAATGTATCCTCTCCATCTGTTAAAGGCTTGAGCAGTATTATCCACACCCTGGCTCTTTTGGAGGATGAACTCAAGACACTGCCAACAGCTCACGTGACCCAGATCAGGATGGATGTTTCCAGTTTGGAGGGAAGAGTGCATTCTCTGGCCCTCACACTCAACTGTCCCATCCAAGGAAAGCCCACTGCGAAGACCAGAGCTCACTTGTTTCCCGACAGCAGCCTGCGCCACACACTGAGCAGGGTCGAGAACTATCTGGAGAAGTTCATTAACAAGAGCGACAAGCTCAGGGTCTGCTGACCCTTTCATATTACTCATTGTGCATTCATCCAAAGAGATGCTTATTTGCACAAACTGCGCTATTTTTTGTTTGTTCCCTCTATCTGTCTATTTAGTCTTATTGAAACTGGTTGTTTTTATTTTGTTTTGTTATTTTATTTTACGTTTTATTTTGACAAAATTCATAATAAAGTCAACGATAATATTTAGAGTTGACTGGTGTTAAAGTTGAATTAATCTATATTTATATGTGGTTGTAAATAAGTTGCAGTGCTCTATTTGGTGTGACAATAAAAAGTCTCTGCAACAATGAGTTAGTTATGAATGTTAGTGTAATTCCATGTTATATATTGTGTGCAACTTTATTTCAAGATTTGAATTAAAAAGATTAGTATCTCACTGTGTGTAACCCTGAATGTGCAGGTTATGGATATTGGCCAACATCTGAGCAGCAGCTCATTTCTTCTGTTCTGAGACTGTGTTTACATGACTGATACACACCACACTTAACATATACAAATATTTTATTGTGCAAAAAAAGCAGAGCTCAGGGATCATACCAACTTTTCATGTGATCCTTGGGTGACCCTAATGTTCATTCCATAAATAGTGCATATAAATATCAGCCAAAGGGAAATCATTTCTTATTATAAAGACTGTAGACTGTTATTAAGACTGTAGCAAGACAAGAATTGAAAGAAAAGCTTTAAAATTATATATTATTTCTTATATTCATTTCAATATAATCAAAAGGGTAAAAGTTTAAAATCAAATCAGGCTTCATACACTTTTGCTTCAATAGAGGTTTTGGCGAGCGAGTTCAAGAAGGTTCCCAGTGCTGACAGGTAGTCTTCTGGGTGGCACCTCATGTGGGCTGCATGTATGGACTCCTTCCACTTCCTGCTTTGCACCGCCAACCCTCTTCTTCTCCAGAGCTCAATGATCTTTTCCATCAGAACTGGGTCACACAAGGCATCATTTTCACTGTAGAAGAACAGAGCTGGTGCGGTAATGGGAGTGTTGTGAAAAACCTGAATACTGTGTTTGTAAATGTTGGCTGTTTGGGACTTGAAGAGCCAGAAGTACAGCAAGGCAGTGTTTTTGATCAGACCTTCCAAACACGGCACCAGTGTCTTACCAAGACCTGCACACACAAAGTGAAACAAAAGTGAAATCTCTGTTCATCAGTTTATTGTGTTTCTGTATAGATACACATTTTTGAAATTAAGCTATATTTTCTTCTGCTATTAAATGTAAAAAAGCTGTTATAAATAAGCAACGCTGCTAATCTAAAGCAGAGTGCGATGAAGTTTAAAGGACATCCAGTTCATTATTACTATCCATTCATCCATATGTAATTTGGTGGAATGTGAAACAATTGCCCTGTCTAATAGGAGTGTATCCCCTAAAACCTAAAGTTGGACCTCTTTGGCTCACTCTGATGCCATTATACTACAAGTTCGTATACTTCTCAAGATATAAACCTTATTATAAATGGTCCCGTAAACAGGGATTACCAATTTTTTTTTACTGTTGGATTTAGTTTGACAGTTTATTCACCTAACAGCTTATTGTAACAGGAATCATCTGTGACAAAAATGAGAAATTAAGGTGTGATGTAGGTTTTATAATTAGTTATTTAATAGAAGAAAATGATCAGCCATCATTGGGAGTTTGGCCAATCACAGCTCACTTCTCGTAAAAAGGAGCGCTCCCATTGGTTGATGTCAACAATAAAGGACCAAAGAAATAAACCAAGGACATTGGTTATTCAGTTGCAAAATATGTCTTGTTTTACATTGAAACAGCTCAAAAAAAGTTAAAAATAGAGAAATGGGCAGCAAATTAAACATGGATAAATGTTGGCAATGCTTTGACAAAACTTTTAATGAGGCGGAGATAATAAAAGATCGTTCTACAACTCTAAACTCCAAAGCTAAAAGTTTCAGGTACGCTCTAAACATTTTATTAAAATGTAATGTATTATTATTTTGTGGTGACAAATTCTTTTTTTTTTTTTTTTTTTTAATAAATGAAGCAGGAAAGGTTACTACGATACTGTTGGAGTTGAGTGGTGAGGCTGAGACGTCAAAAACAAAATGAGGTACTGCAATGCTATGAAAACATGGACTGTGGATTTTCTCTAATATTTAGTGTAAAAAATAAAGCTCTTATATTTTAGAGAAAGACCATCTAAAGCCACCATAAGTACATTTTAAATACATTGCTGCTTTAAGTTATTCTGCAACCCAATCAAATACACTACCTCTTGTGTTGTAGCTGTAGCTTTTTCCAGTTGTGCAACAAGTGCAAATGTATTTTAGTTGCATGGAATGTTTGGTCACATGTGAGATTTACACCTTCAAGTGTAAATCCTAACAACTACATAGTTTTGAACATAATTGGTCGGTAGCCTGAAAACAAAAGGATTCCAAAATACAGTGGAGCACTAGGTCAGGTGCTGATACATTATTTAAAGCTCTGACACACATACCCAATACAAGAGTAATCTGAGTCCATGGGAGTGCGACAGATCACTCTCACTCACCTATGGCCATATGCTCCAAAGTGCCCACCACCAAACTGTCGTAGATGTGGCCTATCACCCTCTGGGCCAGGACTGCGTGCCGCTGTGGCTCCTGGGAAATGTGAGTCAGTATCTGAGTGAAAGTATAGCCGCCGATAGAGGAGGCATGGACCAGCACAGGGCGCCCTGAGAACTGAGGCTCCTCCAGGACTCTGAGGACCTCCAGGCCATAATCGAGACCCCACCTGGGCCACAGGAAGTGCATTACATTGCTCTGAACAAGAAGCACGTCCATGCCCCGCTCCAGATATAGGTCTCTGTACTTAGCCACAGGACCGGGCTGTGCACCGAGCCAGGAGAACAGGAGCAGCAGAGGAGGAGAGGCTGTGGAGAAGGCCGGGGTGCACTGGATGGGGCTATGTGTGTGATGATCTGAGAGCAGTGGGTTGTTCGGGGAAGAGTCTGGGTGAGGCTCGGTTGCAGGTGAAAATGGTGGGATTGAGTTTTCAGAGTCTTTGGCAGGACACTCTGCTCTAACAGGGGTGTGATAATAGGTTATTCCTTTGGTGATCCTTCTGGTTACAAACCTCTCTTCTCTGGCTTGTTCTGCCATGTCGGTCCTAAAAGGGCTTGAGCATATAAAAACACAAACATCTATTTAAAAAAAACGTAGATGAACTGTTTTTTTCAATAAACATAAGGCCCCCTTTTCCTGACCCACATTTCCCTACAGTACTGCATCACTTTCCTATTTGCACGCGTATATAGCAAGACAGGTCTAGCAAGACAGGTCACACACAAGCAACATCCTGGTAACAGAGCCTACCCAGTGCACAGCGCCACATTCCCCATGGTGTGAGGCTGGAAAATAGGATTGCGGCTCCCCTCGTTGACTGGAATAAAGCCTGTGTGCTCGGTCTGTGAAATAGGGCACAGTGTCGTTCACTGATGGCGAACGGTTTCACGCCAACGAAATTCTGCACGGGTCTGCTCGATGCCGGCTTTCTCCGCCCACAGATGACACACCAACCCGTGTGAGCGCGCACCAAACTGCTGCGGCTGGGCCACGCTCGTCCCCGAAAAAACGCGTTTAGCTGTCTCGGGAAAATTGCTAGAAATTATAAGTTAACGCAATAATTCACATAGATACAATATATTACACTGAGTAGAAATGTCATTTATTTAAATTAGAGAGCCTGTTGATATAATTAATCCTAACTGAAGTTGTAGTCGCAGTACTTGGAAGGAGAAGGTGTCCGTGCCACTAACAATGTCACATTTGCCTTCCTTGTAATCTAAATATGGCTGGATTAAGGTCATGTGCATTTGTTCTGACCTAGTAACGCACCGACTGTAATTTATTGTATTGCCACTAGATGGCGCCAGATGACATAGCTGTCTGCTACTGTTGAATTTAGAGATGCACATTTTCTAAAAGGCTGTTATACAGTCTGTATGACGTTTTACCAGTTATCACTAGATGGTGCTACAGGCTAATGCACACATTAATGCCAAAACATCATCCGATCTGCCGCGTTGATATAGCATGGCTATGGCAAAGTCTGCAAAATTAAGCAGGTAGGCCTAACTAAGACTAGCACTGGAATAATAACTTATGTCACAAACTTGTGTCAAGTATTAAGTTAAAAAAAAAGAGTAAAGAGTAACTGTAAAAGTAATAGGCAGGGCTCCAATCGACCCTAAAATGCACAACTGTTCAATTCTATGATATCAATTAAACCAGAGGCAGATGGTATCAGGGGGCCAAGCACCTCCTGTCATGTGGGTTTTCAATGTATTGTTAAACATTTACTACATAAATTATATTTTTAATGTTATTATATTTTGTGAAAGATACTATAACATAGTGTTTATAGTTTTGATGGCAATATGTCTAAATTGCCACAAAAATAAGGGGCTTATTTTTTACATCTCCAGCAAAATGACACACACAGCTTGTTTTCTGCAGGCAAATAGTTCCCAGAACACACCATGCCAAAAGGAGAGGTCCCTCATCCTGTTCCACCAAGTTAACCACTGCCCGAATGTGTCTGATTAGCCCACCACCAGCCACCACTGTACCTTACCTTCAGAAGTCCCATTCACTCCAAAGCTTGGTCCGCCACATACAAAACAGGACAGAGTAGACTCCAGGAGGGATACAGTTTTGCAGTAGGCTAACTCTAAAAAAACTATGATATTAAAGGCAGGCAGACTTACCAAATTCAATTCAGAGACGCAGAGGTTTAAGATGAACAGTTCCCTGGTTTACAAGCAAAATCCTCAAAAAGGTCTACAACCCCAACAGCAGCTCCCAGTTATGATTTTACAGGGCTTTATACTGTCATCCACACGAACAATAAATCATTAGATAGCATTTTATAACTTGTTGAAATTTTTCATTGGCTTAATCTTGCAGGCAGGCGGAGGCGGGCTGTCTGAGAAACGCTCTTTCCAAACAATTCAGGCCAAAATCATGGCCAAAGGTAAGAAGGACACTGATGTTGGAAGAACTCAGCCAAATATGTGTTCATTTAGGCTTTCTAAGTGGTCTCACCCAGAGGCAGTAGTGCCCTGCCTGGTTCATAGGTCTAACTGCTACCTTTCAATTGGATAGTTTGATTTAGCCTATTTTTCTTCTCACTATTGATTAACTAATAATGTGATAATAAAATAACTGCAATGACACATTTGACAGAAATATCCTTAGATAATGTATATTCATAGGTCTAAGTTAACGTAGGCTACTTTACATTGATTTGAAGTAAAAATAATTTCTTTAATGTAAGCTTGCATTTAATAAATAGCCTTGTCATGTTTGTTTTAACGGTATGTTTGTGGTACTGGTGTCCCAGTTTATTTGAATACATCAGGATTCATTATGGCTAAACACTTGGCACTAAATGGAAATAGTTACACTGTTGTAACATTAAAGACATGAAAAATATAGTAATGAGACCAAGAAACTGAGGCTGTTTATCCCTGGATTAGTGTGGTCATTTAAAGGCTCACTCAGGCCAAAAAAAAAAGTTTAGGCTGGACAAAAACATGGTCCCCTACCCCCCCGGCCATGTGCTCATTACTCTTAAAGCCTCTACACCCCTCATCCTCGACTTACGTCATTCTTTAGCAACCCCCATCAGTTCCAATTCATTTCCATCATGGAATAGCTCCAGTTGAAAGAGGGCCACCATCTTTATCTTTAGGACCCCCCCCTCCTCTCTCAGGCCCCTCAGACCACCCCATGCTTTTCCTTTTCATATTGTTTCACCCTGGCCCCTATTGTCCTGGCCGAGGGAGAAAGTTGCCAGGGAGGGGTAGCAAAGAAGAAAAAGTGAGGAGGAGGGGAACTGCATGTTCTCTGGGCATGAGAGGTCCACCCACATCAGGGTGTGGATATTCCGTTTGAGCTTCCAAAGTTTTTCCCTCGGTCATTACTAATATTGTTCCTACTTGTACAGTACAGTCACATTTGTCTCCCTATCCCATGTGAGTTCACAGAACATAGAGATAGAATCTTTGCTATGCAGAAAAAACATGTCTACACTTCATGGTGTTGAGCTCAAGAAAATAAGTAGAACTAAATACTGGAAACTAAAGGAAATGTGGAAGTTTATGGCTATTAATTCTACAGCTTCACAAGAGTTAAGACTTGCCCACCATGTAAACTTACAAAACAAACCTAAAAGTAAAGAAAGGCCCTTCTCCCCAATGTAATTTGTGCATAGTTATATCATTATAGTTCAATGATATAGTTCTGCATAATATATCTTGTTACAATACGTTTCCTTCTACAGATCCAGCTTTTATTTAACTCCACTAAAGGTGTGATATGCATTTATAGCATGCTCAGAAGGTGTGGTAACTCATGTGCATCACCTGTGTCTTCAGGAGGAGCCTTATTATCCCATCAGTCTTCCTTGTCAGTATGGAAATGACATAAAAATGCAGACAATGGATACAGTATGTTAAATATGCAATCATTGATTACACAAGACGCCTGTATATCATTGCTCCAAAACACAATTAACCAGCTACCAATTTAATTTGTCATCTCTTGTTGGTGCAGTCTAAAGTATTGCAATTATTTTACACACCAGGCTAAAGTAATATACATGCAAATGTTTAGTATTTGCATGTAACCATAGCAACAACATCCCCCCTAATAAGTGTTCACCAACCTCTGAGCAATGCAAACCAGGAAAAGCTTTCTAATCAAGGTTACTGCATGTTAAATCATAGGCACTAGTGCTTCATAAGTGTCACATGATTATTTGTTTGTACTTGTGCACATGAGCAAAGAGAAAATTGACATATTCGCCTGTACTTCCTGATGTGAGCAAAGAGAAAATTGACATATGGACCTTCTCTTATAATGTGTCCACCGAGGAAACCTTTGACCTCATGACTCTAATCAGCTGTAACAAATCTATTAGTATTAGTTAGGGTTAGATGATGTATGTTTAGTGAAATTACATTTTTAAAGTGATATGAAAAACATAAAACAAGCACAACATTGTGTCTATGGATTTATCCCCTTGTCCTAAGGTCATTATGGATTGTTAAAGGTCACATTTACTATACAGAGGGCTGTTCCATATGTTGAGACCTCAGTTAATGACATGCTCTGCTGACTATTATTTACATTATTTTAAATGCATTATTTTAAAATATTGGTGAAACATGTTGATAGGCAGGCAAATTTAAATTACAAGACTTTGTTTGGTGGCTTTTAGTCGCTGAGGTTCTTGACCTTGCCGTTGCAAAATTGCTATAAAAATAGCCTTTGGTGAGGTCCATACAGAATGCACAGTGAAAACCCTATTGAAACCCATTGCTAGGGTCCAGTGCTCTTTCAGACACAGGCACTTTTTTAGACCTTTACAATCTCCTATTGTCTTTCACTTTCCGTGCTCTGGGGTCAATGGACTGGGCAAGGACAGAATAGTTTGCAGCCACACACGTATACATTTATTTAACGCATTGTCAGTGCACTCTCTCGGGAACAGCTATCTGCATCAGTCTATCTCTAGGACGCCAGACAAACCTGGGAACATACAAAAGTCCCTTTGACACAGTGAAGTTCACTGCCATCAGTCACGCTGATAACACAGGTCTCCGTGTCAAAGAGCATGACACGGTCAAACAGTGGTTATCTTAAATTAAAAGGGTTTATGTTCCAAAACAGACCTCCTCAAAAGCCCAATACAGAAACAAGACAGTGGATAGAAGATAAAAGCTCTCCACAAGTCTGCCTCTAGGCTTAAAGCTTACCTGTCCTAAATGAACACATAACTGTTTGAATCTGTTCTGAGATCATAATCTAAGGTATTTTTCCTCAACATGCCTCATCCAATTCCTTATGGCTGGAACAGAAAAGCTTGCCTCATAACACAAATATTTTCATTCCTTTCATGAAAGCACACTTTAAATAAATACAACAAAACAAATTAAAATATTACAACAAGTACTGTTTTCTACAGTTCTTTTATTAAAAACAAGTCCCTTCATAGTATTAAAACCCTCTAATCTCACACTTGTTCCTTTTTATTTAAAGTGTAAGAATCAGAACCATATCAGTGACTTGCTGTAGATGTTATTGTAGCTGAATATGTAGGTATTTACTTCTGAATTTCAAAGACACCAAGAGACGGGTGTCGTTTAGATACATTAACAATGTTTGATTGTCTTTTTGTTTTGTGTTTGTAAAGATTGTTCTCTACCCTATGAAAGCAGTGATGCCACAAACAACAAGGAGAGTCAAGGTCAACTGTTAGGCTGATGTTGTCTGTGCTGCTGGGACAGCTTCACGCCATTCAGGAAATGATGTATGTTGGGTTGGGAGTTCACTGATTGTGTCTATTTCTGTTGCATTCCTCAGGATCACAGAAGGGAAAGCATTAGGGAAATTTGTGCCTAAGATTGAGCAAAACAATAACAGTCTGATTAGCCTGAGTAGATGTAATAAGAGTTCACGATAAGGGGATAGCCTGCTTATGAAGATTGTTTATGAAAACAATGTAAGAATCAGAAAAAAAAGTGTCCAACTGCATAAATCATTAAAATCTGCATAGTTACCTGGAAATGTGAAAGTAATAAATCCTATTTAGCATTTCTCATATGGATACATGGAAAAAAATGAAAATAGCTGTTTAGATAATAAATCTAAGTTGGCAATATTGGCATCAAACCAAATTTTTCATGCTTGATTATATGTTTTATTAGCCAAAGTGTGTCTCTCCCCACCATACTAGTAGCTGATCTCCAATAATGAACAATTTGCTCAGTGAGGTGTGAACACAGGCATTGTGATGGAAGCAACACAGAGGACGACTGATGCAGTGAGAGAGAGACGGAAAGACCAATAGAGGAAGAGAGCAGGAGGGAGGGAGAGCGTGTGGAAGTCAGCTGCACTCTAACAAACCTCCACCGGCTCAGACAGTCTCTCCTGCAGCACGGACCACACCGCTGGCTACATTCTCCATCTTATTTCATACATCTGGAGGTAAGCACATTGTTTTTATGTAGCTTTTAAACGGGCTCTTGGTTTAACTGTGAATGTTGTAATCAGCTGACTATAATGCTGTTACATAGTGAGAGGTACACTGTAGCTGCAGCTATAGATAAACATAATGACATGTTGCCTTCTTGTGGCTAATCAGGAAACCATGGGGCCAGTAAAGCAATGTTAGGGCTAAATCAAATGAAAACAACAAGAGGCAATGTTTCACTTGTTACTTGATGCATTTCTGAGATTGCATGTGCAAAATGTATCAGCTGAGAACAAGTGGATGTCCAAGTATGACCTTACATAAATGTGTAATTTGTATGTAATTTGAGCTCTTTAACCGTACGGGTTTATAGATCATTTGCCACCATATGTTTGTGCTGGTTCTGCAGGCTCTACAAACATGGAGTGGATTGTTGTGTCTGAGTGTGACTGGCCATTTGCATTTGTGTGTGTGGCACACTGCTACAAGCAGAAAAGCGCAGTCCAAAAGGTACTCAAATCCGTGGGATTAGCAAGACGTCTTTGGCTTCAGCTGTCACCATGGCAAAGGCAGCTGGTGGAACGCTCATGTTTGAGAGCCTCCTTTAAAGTAATAAGCAGGTTTATTGCATTCACAGGGGTTGGGGTAATGTAAGTCTTATCACAGAGCAATTAGTGTATTCTCAAGCAAAAATAATTGAGCTCATTAAAGGAGTGATCAGTTATCAGTTTTCAGGAACAAACATAACTCAAACTACAATCGTCAACAACCACTGACCATAAGTTAAAAAGTGAACATTAAGAATCAACAGGTGCTTTTCGGCAGTAAAGAAGAATGTTGCACTTGAAAAACCAATACTGCAGAGGAATCCCCACAGTTCAGAATAGCACAGCTTTAATCTTGTTTGTAAATAGCATGACTAAGGATGTTGTGGGCCTATGGGACACATAATTCATGGCCTGTTACAGCAGAGCCTATAATACTGATGATCTAGACAGGGAGACTGTGGTTTAGTTTTTGCTGGACTTGAAAGCAGCTCTCATTAGGAACTATTGACTACAACTACAATTTTAAATTCGTACATGTGGGTACATCATCACACAAGCTAATTTGTGTTTGTTAAAATCTGTATGTATTCGACAGAATTTGACTTAATTTGTCACTGCACATACCCTTTCAGAATTGCTTTTTGCAAAGCATTATTAATGGACATGTAAGTACACTAATCTTTCTTAACACCTTATAAAGCCCTTCAAATGCCCTGTTTTATACTGAATAAATCCCTGTTGGCCTTAAGCATCCAATCAGATTGAATCTGGTTCAGCACTGCATAGCATCAAAGTCAGGAAAGGACGACAGAAAAGAATCACAAGTTGACTTGCTACATGTTTTTAAAGCTGCAGTCAGAAAAACAGTGTCTCTATTAGATTGATATAAAGGGCATGTGGAAGAAAGAAAGTAAAGACACACTTACATGTTTGAGCCTGAAAGTAGAGCAGAGTATGTGTTTAAATGAGCGCTTAAAAAATAGGCTCACCCACCAAGCAGACTCAGAGCGTGTCACCGAGCGGCCAGCAGTGGCCATTTGCAGGGGGTAAATCACTCCATTATGCAGGACTGTGTCATTGATACTCGGAGGGCTACACTCTGCTCATAGGAGAATTGTTAAAAAGTAATGACATACAGTCTGTTTCCTTCCCCCTTTAGTGTTCTTTTCATTTATAAAATGGCCTTTGCTTCTAATGCAGTCCCTCCCTGTGCATTTCACTGTTTTTACTTCCAACTTTTTATTTCTTAGACCTTATTTGACTTTCATCTCAGTCTTTCATTAATGTCAATACAGTGCCCTTGGTATGAGCAAGTCACAAAGAGGCTTGTAATAAGCTGCTGTGAGGGTTATTCGAAACAGAAAAAGTGAGGGAAGGATGATAGCAGATTTAAATGAAGATGGCTGATGTTCTTGGGAGAAAATACTGAGTGGAGAGCACAACAGACGCTGAGCAGATTGAAAGGCAGGAGTCTGTTTACAAGTTCATAAAAGAGTCTCTGGCAACAAACTAGTTGAGCATTAGGGAGTCTGCCTCTGCTGTGATACTCTTCTGCACCTACAATGCCACAGCTGAATGTCAATATATACATCTTTTGTCCCCTTGCTTTTCCACTGCTCTTGCCTCTGCTCTCTGGCCTCCTATTCTGCCTTTTCTTCGTCTTGTCGATCCCTGCTCTATTCAGCCCACTACAGTGCCAGCCCCCCCTTTGTCAGAAGCAGTGAGACAAAACGCCGGCAAAATAATAGATTGGACTTGTAAATTCCCCCCAGACACTTTTTATAGTTCCTTTCCACTTGCTCTGCTGCCTGTCAGAGCAGACAATGTGCTCACTAACAGGCACGCAGTTCAAGTGGTACCAGTTGTGACAAGAAGGTTAAAGGAAAAAGCCAACAAAAGTAGCCTAGCTGTGGTTTGAGATTCATTTCTAGCTTGTACTCAGTTCGATAGCATGGCGATATTAGTTTATATTATAGACAAATGTGGAAAGGATCTTAAAAAACATAATGCTGTGTCAAATCTATGTGTCTAAATTATGTATGGCAAATGATATGTATGTACTTTCAGTATACTGGGCCCATAGCTTGTATGTCATCAACACGACAAAAAGATATAAAAACCGAAAAGATATAATTAATTATAAATGTACGCTAACATAAATAAACACTCGAAGTAGGGATAAGTTTCCTTTCAACACACAAGCTGATGGCAGTAACATGAGAAGTAATATGAGAATGTCCAAATAAAATGAGCATCCCCTACCCTGTATTAATTATTCACCAGTAATGTTTACAAAGCACCAGAAGGCAAACAACTCTGCCTTTGCAACTAATTAGTATGATTCATATTATTTAAAAAAACATGATTCATAATCTACTGTTCTTTTGCAGTGTTTTTGAAAGCAGCGTCTCTCTGCCCAGTTGAAACAGCTGGTAAATGTCCTCTAAAACTCAGCATGTGTGTGGGTGTGTGTGCTGCAGCAGTGATCAGTGTGTGTGGGCGAACCAGCACACAACAACGTACAGAATCAGATCTAGATTGTATCTGGGCATGTGTGGGTTGGCTGGTTTGAGCTTGAAAACCTAGGCATCAGAAAACAAGCTCACCTCTTAGGCAACGGATTTCACAGTGTTCAGTCATGATGCTAAAACTAGAGCGTGTGTGGGAAGTTTAATGTGTGACCCCATCCCAGTAGTCAGTCTTCATATCTCAGTGTATCTGTGTAACCAGGCTGCTTCGTTCCCTCGAGGCAGGAACACAGTGGGCATAGCAGGTCAGGCTTTAGTTCTTCTGGTGACCGAGAACAAGCTTGAGACTCATTGTTCTTGAGTGAGTACGAAGATGAATGTATATAAAAAAGGCGATGATTCATCTTATCAAAAGAGACACTGAAACAAGTTGCAACTGTCAATTATAAAGCAGTGAACTTCATAGCATCCTCATCCTTGTAATTTTCCTTTAAAGAACACATGCATACATTGAGATAAAAAGAGCTGGGGGAGTCAATGGGAGTGTCGAGTACAGCTAGAGTATACAGATTGTTGTTCTCATAGGGAAAATTCCTCTGAGGCTCCAGTCTTTTCACTGAGGCAACAGGCTAGTGACTTTGAACCACTAGGAGCTTCACAAAAGAGCTGCCTCTATTCTTGCATTGGCAACCTGGGACCCTAATTCTTCACTAATCTCTCCTAGACTCACTTACACACATTATTCCTTGAGCAGAATGCATATGGAAAGACATTCTTCACCTAATTGGCCAGCCAGCAAGGGCGTCCAATCCCTGCGACACACTATGCGAGTGAACAGCGTGACATAAATACTGACCACCACATCTAACAGGATACCACTAATTGTGGGGTGTCCATAGCACTTAAATTGTTGTTGCGATTTGTGGTTATTTTTGTCTGGCTAACTTCAGCAGTTGCTTGCGTTGAGTGGCTTAGTTTCTGCTTGATTTACTTTATAGTGTTGGATATAATCAGGTCAGACTAAAAATGTTACATGAAAAGAGAGTCAACAGATGTGAAATCTATCAACCGTCTTCCTCTTGAATTTAGCCGAGACTAAAGAGTTAAATTAAGTGTATCATTGGATGTTCTTTGTGCCCTTTTCTTTCAGGTCATTTTAGGAGAAAACCTGCCAAACCCTCCTTAGGGAGCAGCGGACTGAGCCACAACATGTGACCAATCTGTGCACTGCTGCTGACAGCATGCTTCGCCTCCACCAGACATTGGCTTTTCTCATCTGGTGTTTCCTGCTACTTCAGTCTGCGGCTGATGAAGAGGCTCCCTGGGGACCCACTAGAGCCACGCCCTCCAAAGCAAAGACACCTGAAAATAAACAGAACTCTTACTGGTGGTCTTTCCCCAAATTGCCGTCTATCAGTTTACCATTATATCCTTGGGGTGGAAGCTCCAACAGTAACGAGGAGGAAGACGCACTGACCACAACCTACAAAGGGCTGACAGAAACAATCGATCACTCACAAGAACACTCAGGCTCAGGAGATTGGAGCATTTCTGAAACTTCTGAACCACCCACTACTTTGACTCAGGGGCTTTTAACCAGCACAACACAGCCACATCCCACAAGAACATCAAAATCACCACATAGCAGCACAGTGCAGACTGACAATGACAGTCTTGTCTCAGCCTCCTACTCTCCTTCAAGCATCTCTAGTACCAACACTCTGCTGTCAAGTCCTGCTAGCACAAATGCTCCTGAGCACAGTCCAACACATACCCACACAACACGGGGCACAGTGCAAGCAGCCGGAACCAGCACGGGTGTCACTGAACAACACTTCCCCAAAGAACACAGTGACAGAGCGGGGGACACAGATATTACAGAGAAGATCTTGTTGACGATAGCAGATGAAGCTACAGTTCCCACTGCCTTCACATGGGCACCAGCCGAGACCACAACAGTACCCTTTTCAGTGGAGGGGACTACACTGAGCAGGAACCTTTTCGAGTCAACTAATCCAACTACTTCCTCAGAAAACATGTTTGTAACACACACACAAAACTTTGGTGAAAGCTTGAGAAAACTACAATGACAGAAGCTCTCCCACTCAAAGTGAAACTGACCTAGACCTGGAAGAACAGCAAGGGGTCATCACCACTGCTGCAGGGATTGATGGCAAACCAGTGCGGGAATCCATAACAAGCACAACCCAGAGCCTAAAGGTTAACTTCCCAATAGCAGGAGGTAAGCAAAGTTAAAGAAATCAATAGTGCCTGGATTTGCTCAATAGATGTGATCAATCATGAGTGGCAGGTCTTGAGTGGTCAATAGATGACTGTCAAAAGGCAGCTTGATCGATGACATTTCTGACATGATAAGTGGTCATTTGCATAATATTAGTGTTAGGGTCTTGTAAATGCTCAACAGTTGAAAGGATAATTAACATGTAATTATTCAGATGGTGGCTCAAAAGAGCGGTCTATGGAAAGCATCTTAAAATACAGCTGATTCTACAATGAAATACTTTTGTTGAGTGCTATGTTGTTGGTTACTGGCCTTTTTGATATACTAAATGAAATGAAATCTTCCTTTATTAAGTTGTACCACGCTGTATAGATAATATTAACAATCAATCTGTGGTCATTTTGAAAGCAGAAATGCCTTTTGAAATAAAAAGCATTGGATTTTGTGTGGGCTTTGGTTCTCTACAACAGGGAAAGCCCTATTCCCAACATGACATTGAGGCAACACCTCTGTCTCCTTGGCCCATCCCCCAACAGCGGTGTAGACCACTGTCTGCATGCTAAATGTCTGGAGCATCCTCTAGACTAAAGACACATCCATCATATAAGGTTAGAGGTTGAGCCACAAAATGATGAGTCGATTATTCTTAGGCAGGTGGCTGTGCTTTTTTCCACTGCAAAGTAAAGCCATGTTTAGATGTCTTGTGTTGCAGTTAATATTCATTTGGAATGCATGAGAGAAACATACCTGACTTTGATATTTGGAGTAGTTTTGTTCTAACAAGATTAGATTTAAGGAAAACAAAGGTACTAGGCTTGAGAAGAATCATCTATAATGTTCAGTCCTGCAGCGTGGTGTATTCATACAAGAACCTTTGTTAAACCTTGATAAAAACCCTTGTTAAAACAAACAGATAAGATATATGCCTGCTTACACATCCCATTGGATAAAGGTGAACATAATGTGTACAGTTAGAACATGCAGGAAATCTCTGGGACACCTGAATTTGTTGTAGTGTTAGGTGCTGTGTTTTGTCTGTGGCGTCTGATGTTATGTCTGCCCCTGCTCTCTGGTGTACAGCCAGGATTGGTGGAGTGGGGGCTTGGCCTGGTGGATGTGTGGGGAGTACTACTTTGGCTCTGGATCAGTATTCTAAGCGCACACTCAGCGAAAACAGCAGTTCTCCTTTGGGGACCATGTGCTCAACAGTCACTCTTCATGGATGCTGAGCATGCTGCTTGCCATTTAGTCCCCTTCAACCCTCCCTCCCTTGTTGCCTTTTTGCTTTTGCAATCTCTGCTTTTACACAAG